>VDFB02385836.1:0-147380 GCA_007258455.2 Sequoia sempervirens | reverse complement strand
ATGAGATAACAAAAAGAAGTTGATTATACCTTGTCTCAAATCGATCATTTGGTTGGCCCTTGATGGTTAATTTTTTGTATGCTCTTTGGATGGAAAAAGATGTTGATATGAAATGCAAGATGGATGAGAAATTGATGAGAAGTGGATGAAAATGGATGTAAGTGCAATGGTGAGAGAAAAATGCAAAAAATAGCTAAGTGTGGCTCAAGTGACAAATTTGCAATATTTTGGCTATGGAATGCAAAGTTCCCCCAAATGAGAGAAAATAGGGGGGTATTTATAGAGGAAGTTGAATTCTCTAGAGAATTCAATGGTTGAGATTCATCCAACAAGGTCAAGATGAAGGGCTATGGTGAGTTGAGGACTCACAAGCCCTCACATCTTGACATGTGGAATGTGAGATGGCTTAGGGATGGTGATGTGTAAATGAGGTGGAAGGAGGGTATTGTTACCAATTTTTCGCTATAGCTCAATTGGTGGAGTTGGATTAATACTGTTATATTTGAAAGTGGAAAATACAGTTATTTTTGCACATGCTAAGTGTTGATTGCATCTTAAGTGATAGTTATGCATTGAAATGAGGAAGCAGATTTTCAAGAGATAGCTTTTCAGTGTTTCACAATCAAATGAAAGACAGGATTGAGCATATAAACAACAAAGCATTTCAAATGCTTTCATTTATTTCATGAAGTAATTCATATTTACAGAATTTCATTTGATTGCGTGAATTCAAATGATAGTACAAAAATTGCATTATAAATGCATTTTCTTTTCAAAATGAAAAGCAGAAGAATGAAATTAAATATCCACACAAGCTATGGTTTTAGTCGTTCCATTCATACAAGAAATGAAATATACAACTGAAAGAGAAATGACAAGTAACATGGGACATATCTATCATTGCCTGAGTCGAGCTTCAGTTGATGCTTCGTAGCTTGCTCCATCCTGCTTCGCTCCTAAATGTTCCTACAAAAGATTAAGAAGGGCATCAATTAAGAGCTCAGGATATGAACTATACTGCATGCCATGCTAACAGAGATATATTTCAATCCTTGCATGCATAAAACCAGCTAAAGAGAAGTGCAGAAACATGAGCTGAAAGAGATACATCAACATGATCATATATTGTTTTTTATGCTAACATTGTTTGCTTCTTTGTGCAGGTATAGGGAAAATTATGAAGCTGATTATCATTTGAAGACCAAGCATGTGGAGAAAAATGGGCTCCCACAAGGGTAGAGCTCGGCATGCTGCCCCTTATCCATTACAAGTGGGCTGAGATAGTGAGTGCAATCATCATATTCATCAAGAAAGGAAATGCAACTGAAAGAGTAAAGCAGAGTTTATCCATCAAGCCATTAAACCAACTATGCATTCATAACAATCATGTAAATGCTTTCTGAAAGCTACTGGTGAACAGTGGGTTTAATCCGCTCAATCGATTTAACTGAAAACATTCATCTCAAACATTGTTGTATGGTTTATGTTCTTCTGCCATAATATTATGAGTCATCATGTTCATGATATTATGCAAGGTTCAGCAGTGTTCTTTCTCTCAATCAAGGATAGTGAACAGGCATACATAATGCCTCGATGAAGAGAATTATTTCAGATTTTCATTTTAGAGGAGAGCAAGTGCATGGAACAACTTTATTAAATGGAGCATAAAAATGCATGAAGAGTACCAGATAAGAAATAGTGACAGCATCTAATCAATGCATGGACAGTTCAGTCATCTATTAAGAGGTGAAGCAATCAACTTGCTTGTAAGTACAGAATACAGTGATCAGGTGTGTTTGATACATTTTTTTTGGCTAATAGTGGAATGAAATAGTCCAAGGGTGCACTATTTTTTAAAGTTTTCTTTCCTCATTTATCATGTATTTCAAATAATGGTACAACAAGTAAAAAATTTGAATGAAGGTTTGAAGTGCATCCCTGAAGAATGTAGTTGTGAGTGTATGAGAGACTAAAGCAAACAAATAGTCTACAGAGTTAAAAAGAGATTTTTGTGTGTAAGGAGGGAACAACAATATAATGGCAATTGAAAATATAAACAAAGATACATTTTCAGAATCTCATATACCCGAATGAGGGTTTTCAACAGTAAGGTGAAAGAAGTATGTGTTTCTCATAATATTTTACACCCAGGTGGGGTTTTGCAAAAAATGAGATTTACACAGTGTTTCCATGGATGAGTTGGAATATAACTAAAGATACATCCAGAAATGCATTTTTTTTTTCATAAACAACAAACTCATATGCTGAAAATTGAAGAGTTCAAATGCCAAAAGAAGCCATGATGGGTCGAGCCCAGTTTTTCATGAACAATCAAATATACAGTTTCTTGTTCTTTTTTTCTAAAACACCCACATTGGGGTTTTGAATTTAAGGATAACATTTTCCAATTTTTTGAGTTACCCATATCAGGGTTTTATAAGAAAATGCAAAGGAAGATAAAATATTTTCATGGGTCGAGTTCCAAACCAGGTAAATACATATTCTTCAGAAAATACAAATAGTTATATGAGGGTTCGACAAAAGTCTTAAGGAGGAAAGAAATTGGTTTTGTGGGTCGAGCCCAAGGGGCCTCAGATGTCCTTTCGAGCCATAATGGTCGCGGCCAAGAAGGCGTATTTCAGGCCCAATTGTCATTTGAAACGGGAGTTCTCTTTTAGCTAGCTGTCAAAGCCCAAAATCTGAATAAAAATAATGATAATCATGCAACATTTCTAAGTGGGATGCACTAAAGATATGTGAACATGGCGCGGCTTGTCAAATCCTCAATGTTTTGTAAGTTTTGTCAGAAATGGAAAAATAACAGGAAAGAATAGAGAAGCTTACATTTCATGACTGTTGAAGCCAAGAAGTCGTGGCCAGAGCTCATCAGAGCTTTCAAGAACCAAGAAACAAGCTCTCATCATGGCAGCCAGAACATTTACAGGGAACTCCAAGCTCGAAGCTCGAACTCCCTCAAGAAACACAGAGTATCAAGAGCAAGCACAGAAAGTAAAGATTCATCAGATATTTATCTCATAGCCGCGGCCAGTGAGGCTTTTATTCCCATCAAAGAAGCCAAGGAATGAAATGGATATAGGAGAAAACACTTACCCTGTGTTATGGAGGCCGAATATGATCAAATCGAAGAGGAGTGAGCTCGAATCAAGCTCTAAACTGTCAAACCCTAGCTCATGGCGGCGCTCACAGCAGAGCCATTTTCTTCAAAAGTTCACTTTGCAAAATGAGCGAAAAGATAGGGCATTCTTCACATTTTTGTTCCTTAGGGTTTTGCTTTACCCTAGGTCGACTTAGGGATTTTCCCTTATTTATTTTTTAAATTATCAATGTCCAAATCAAATACACATAGTGGTGGCCAATTCCTTGTGTTTGGTTTTGAAGATAATCAACTCCTAAGTCAAAAATATCACAATAAAAAACTATAATGAGATCTTAATTTTGACTTAGGGTTTTATTTTTTAATTGATTTTGGAGAAGATCAATTAAACTAAGAATGATATAATCAGTTTTGCCTTGGAGATGAGCTTTCATATTTAGGGCTTATTTTATTTTCAATTGATTTTAAAGAAAATAAATTAGGCTATTGATGAGGAGAGTTGTGCTTTGTATATTTTTATGATTTTTTAAAGAAAAATCAATTGTTGTATTGGAGAAATAAGGTGGTAGTTGTTTTTTTGCAAAAGATTTAAAAATCTTTAATTGCAAAAATAAATCTAATTGAGAGAATAGATAAGATCTACAACTATGTAAAACAAAGATAAAGCAAATTGTTTTTATCTCTTTGCTATTTTTAGCAGGTTGGGGTTGAGTTTTTCCTTGGGTCAGATTTGAGTTGTCTGTTGGATGGATAGGGTGCTTTATTTTCTTTAAAAGCATATTTAGCCTATTTTTAGGAGCTTTTCAGTGTGAACATGGAAAAAGAGTGTTTTTTCTGCTTTTATGCAGACTTTTGAGACAATTTGATGCCTTTTCCTTGAGCTTTCTTTGTGAGCTCGGATTAGAGTTTGGGAGAGTTATATCTTGAAGAAAACTTAGTTTTTCTTCTTCTTAGTTTAGTTGGCAGTTTCTAGCTCTTAGCATTTTGAGCTTGTAAATTCAGTTGTACTCAATTCAGACAGATACACTCTTTCAGTTTCAATAAAGCAACAGAGTTCTTCTCATTTCTTGTCTCAACCTTGTAACAGCAATTTGATGTCTTTGTGTTTTCAAGTTTGAAGCCTTATATGTCTTGCTTTTATGAGTCTTTGCACATAATTTCATGTTTTTTGGTTGTATGATGTATTCAATGCCTCCGAATCTTCATGAAAATTACTGATGAAACCATGTACCAATGAGATTGTGAGAGCTATTGTAATAGAGGAATTGTTGTGAGTGGTAAATCTGATTTTTTTAGAAATAATAGTTAATCATCAATTAGTGTTAAATTTAATTTTCAAGCTATCCTTCTATCCCTTTTCCCAGAAATTACTTACAATAATATTCATCATTCAGAGAACTAGCTCACTTTGGAGATTCTCTTTTCGCACAGATCACCCACATTTGAAAAGAGTTTCCATGTTCCAATAGATAGTCTGATTTCTGCAAATCTGACAAGGGTGCATATCTGATTGATAACAGGTACATGAGGTGCAAGAAGGACAATTATTTTGCAAGTACCTTGGGGGATGAGAAGATTTCCTCAAAAATGAACTTCTTGTTTCCAAGTGGGAATGAAAGTGACTTTTGAGGAATTTTAGAATTCCTCAAAAATCCCCATGGGAAAATGGAAAGTAGTTGGAGAAATAAATGTGAATTAAAAATTCACATACTTGCAAAAATCTCATGGACAAGACAAGGTTCCAAAAAAGGGAAGTCTTTGTCCCCATGTAACTTGATGTGACAAGTCAAAAGATTCTAGAAAATACATGGGAAGAGGAGATTCTAGGAGGAATAAATGTGAATTTAAAATTCACATGGAAAAGAGGGTGAATACCAAGAAAGGCAAATGAAAAGGTTGACCAAAAAAGGCATACTAAAAGTGGCTAATGACTTTGATTAAGGTTGTGCAAACACATGATTAAGAGGATTAACTAAATATTAGAAGCAAGTGGCAAATGTTGGAGGATGTGAGACATCCTAACTATAAAATAATTAAATTAATTATGATTAGAAGAGGGTTAGGTGGCTAAGAGGGATTAGAGACCAACTTGCAAAAGTTGGAGGATGTGACACATCCTAATCAAGGATTAAGCATGTGCACATCCTAATCATAAATTAATTAAATTAATTATGATTAGAAGAGGGTTATGGAGGATGTGACAATGAGAGACAAAAAGAAGAATTAAAAATTGGCTTAAATTCAAAGAGGTCTCATGACTAAATTAAATAAAGTGATGTATTTATTTAATTTAGAGAGGAAAGAAATAAAAGGTAAAAGTATTTAATTATTAAATTAAATACTTTATAAACATTATACAAATGATGAAATATTAATTAAATGAATGATTTAATTAATATTGGCGAAGAGGATGAAATAGGCGAGTAAAGGGATAAGGAAACGAGGTTGACCATATGGAAGTGGTCAAATTTGGATGTCTACATTTACAATGGCCATTGGACTCAAGGTAGATTTACCTTCCCCTTTCAAGTGGTTTACCATAAATATTTAGGTCAATGAAGTTTAATATTTTAAATTGTCTAGGGTGCCTTTGTGATCTAATTTTCTTTGTCAAATCCAATTCCTAATATATGTTATTGAGGACAAGATTGGTAATAGGGAATTATGAATTGACTATGATTTGGAATTTTACTTATGTCATTTTTGTAGTGGTAGAAAATTCAAAACTTAGGTTTGGAGATAATGCAAGTAAATTAAGAAGTCAATTGATTACTCCTTAGGTCTTAATTTTCATTTATTTTTAGCTAAAATTATTAACAATTGATTTAGAATTTTCTAAGAGGTTTGGGGAATTGTTCTATTATTATTTTTATCCTCATACTAAAATTTAAACCTCCTCTATAATCCCTTTATCTCATTCTCCATGGAACATATCTCCTCAACCAATGAGAAGGGCCGAGACAAGAAACATGTTGTACCCATACCAAATTTTTCATGCTTATTTGTTTAGGATGTGAAAATATATCAGTCCTCCTACCTAGGCCTTCATTGTGAAATTATTATGTGCCATACTCACTTTTGTTTATTTAAAATTAATAAAATTCATTTTATAGCCAATGACAAAAGATTTTATATTGTAGACAAGGTGAAAGTAAAAGTTTAGAAAAGAAAGTTATGAATATAATAATAATCATGGAAAAAGCCAAAAAAATATGATATTAGTCAAGTTAAAACCCCTATTGGCAACCCTTCTTCCATCATAATAGAGAATAAAGATTCTCAACTTTTGAAGATAAAGTTAAGAGTCATATTATTGATGTTGATGAATTGCAAAGTAACTCTTCTTATTCTAAATGGTATCCCTCTTTAAAAGTCTTGGGTGGTTGCTATAAGGATAGGAAAGGTGCTTCACGAGAAAATTGTTAAAGAATACCATAAATAAAGTATTGAGTGGGAATATTAAAACAATAAGAGAAGGGTCAATGATATTTTGCTTGAAATGTCCAAAATAAAGTTATCTTTAGAGAATGATATAAATCTTCATAAAGGTATTAATGAAATGGATTTTGAAGGTTAACAAAGAAATTAGAGAAAAAATGAGGAAGCTCCATCTATAGATGAATAAGATGAGAAAAAATCTTCATTTGGCTAAGGATTAGGTGCTTAAGAATAAGACGCCTATCCACAAGGAAAGAATGAATCAAATAGAGGTTGAAAACAAGACCTAAAGGAAAGCTTGGAAAAATAATTTTGGCTAATTAGGACCACCATCAAGAATGGTATTGTGAGTATGAACATGTTGAAGGAAGGGTTCAAGGCTAAAAAGGACAACTATATGGAAAGTGAAGCCAACAAAAGAATGAAAACCTAGGAAAAGGGGAAGACAATGGAGGGAAAAGAAGCTAAGTGAGAATTAACAAAATTATGTAAGGTGATCAAATTCATGAGTATTTTGAGTTTTCCCTTGCTTGTTATGTTGTTGTCTCTTTGTTATAATTTTGTTGTAGGTTGTTGTTGAGTCATCCTCTTCCACTGTGCATTTGGCTTGATATTGATTAAGGTCTAGTCTCACTTTGTATTTATTTTTTCTAACTTTTTACTACTTGTATTTAGATTGAGGCTTTGTTTAAGATTTGGGGACCTTTTGAAAATCCTGTATTATCCTTTAATCAAAAAATAATTTAATTCAAGTGACAAAAGTGACGAACATAATCAAATCATGTGACTCATGCAATTGTGCCAATTTTGTTTAAATTGACATTTGATAATTATCCAAGTGGATGCACGCCATATGATCAACCATAGACATGCTCAAAAGTTGAGAAAGTAAAAAAATTACAAATTTTCTAAAATCATGAAAATCATGTGATTTTGCATGGAATGATTGAATTGGCAAAAGTGTCAAAATTGGATGAATTGTGTAGTTTTGCACCAAATGGCCATATTGGCAAATATGACAAAGGTGACACAAAAGCATATTTTTTATGATTTTAATTTAGAAAACCAAAAAAGTGGATAAGTGAAAAGTGTCAAAGGAGGCCAAAAACTACAATTTTGGTCTAAAGGGTGAAAAAAATATTACAAAAAAGTGTCAAAGGCTTTAAAAAAAAGAGTGATTTTAGTCTAAAGAATAAAAGTGAACAAGTGAATTAGTAGGATCAAAAGGTGTGACTTTTATCTAAAAAGTTTTAAAAGTGATGTACACCCCCCAAAATTTTAATTGTTGTTTGAAATTCAGAGGGAAAATGTCATAAAAGTAGGGACATAATTATAACCATTAGATAAAATATTTTCTTTATAAAATAAAAATGACCTATTTTTACAATACAAAAGAGACATGATTTTTGTTGAGTATTTTTGCATGTTTTTAGCCCAACCTAGACCATATATCTTTTTAGATTGATAAAAAATATTAAATTTCAATCTTTCGAACTAAGATGTCTAGGTATATGAATCATTTTACAAAGACAATATGAGAGAGGTGCTATGTCAAAATGTCATAAATCTCATAAAAGAGATCTTCATATATGATAAAGTTTTTATTTGATCATTTGTGTAAAACAAAGTTGCAAGTTTTTAGTCTAACCTAGTTCATAATTTTTTTAAATGTTAAAAATGTCCAAAGATTCTATCATTTTGAAAAAACTTTTTCCACCAACTTGCATCAAAAAATTGGATTCAAAAGATCAAAATTATATTTGTTGGGCAAGGTCTTTTCAATAGACAAAAAAAAGTAGATTATTTAAAGTTAAATAAACAATTTTAAAGTTCCAAAATTTTCAAAAGAAAAAAGAGTTAGTTTTAGAGGAGAATCATCAAAAGAGCACATCAATATTTCAGAATAGTTTTTTTTCAATTATTGTTATATTTAACATGATGTTATTATTAAAAAAGTCTAAATTTAAAATAATTTATTTTTAATATTTTGGTATATAAAGATACTATTATTTCCAATAAATCTATTTTTTAATATAAATTGCAATTGAATTATTTTTATTTGTATTTTCAATAAATTACATTCTCATACAAAATATGAGAAATAATTGATAACATGAACCTCCAAAGTTTTGTAAACACTTATAAATAAGTGATATTGACACTTAAAATGTGTAGTTTTATGTGAACTTGCTACTGAAATTATTATTTGAATCAATTATGTACACAATTTTGTGTGAAAATTTTAATAAATTAAGTATAGATTAATAATTTTGCTAGCTTTATATTATAATATGCGTTAATTTAAGATAAGATTATTAAATTAAATACTTGATAATGGATATAAATTATTTAGTATAGGTTAGATTGATAAATTATAGTCATAAATATAAATCTCTAATTTGTATGTAGATCTTCTCATACTCAAGAATCAAAAGATGGGGTAATTTTATTTTAGTTTGGTAATTTTATTTTAGTTTGTTTGCAATACATGTCAAAAATCCAAATAATGTTTTGTGCATATTGTAAAAAGTTGTAAAGCATTTATATAATTCAGTGGTGCTTTGTTCCACATAATAAGTGCTAAATCATTTTTTATGAACTCAAGAAATACACCAGTAGTTCATGAGGATATGCAGCAAATGGTTATAAAAAAGAATTGGCACTTGACAAACGGTCTCCAGGAGTTTGTGGTCAAGTAAGAGACGACATGCAATTTTTAGAATTGATCCAAAAGAATGCTGAGGGTTCTAAAAAAAATCATTCTAGAAAAACTAGTTTAGCACCCTGTCTAAAATGGCAATTAGGTACGGTTTATTTTGTATTGTACTATAACAAACTGTAAATTGGATTAATTATAGAATTTCAATTTCAAATCTTATTTTACAATTTTAAAATTTATTGGATGGAGTAATTTGACTTGTTATATTTTTATATAATTGTATATATGAACTTTAAATTTTAAAAAATAGATAAAGATAATATTGTATTCTACCTTATAATATATAATCTATATCATTCATAGAACATTCTAATTTCTAATTCATATCATAGAAATACATATTCATTTGAATATTTTTTAAAGATAAAATATATAACTTTGTATTTTTAGAATGTGTTTTATATTGGTAAAAGTAGGATTGAAAGGGCCTAAACTCTTGTACAGCAAAGTAGTTAGATAGCAAACAAAGCTAGTACCCTGAGATATGGGACAAACCAACCAGTCTAACAAAATGAATCAAATTAATACATAACTGCAACCCACCTCCCACACACAACAACAATAAAAAAAGAAGCAGTATGGAGCCCCGAAGCCCAAATGAAACAATGTAAAACCCAACCCTTTTAAATCTCACACCATTCAATTTAGTATGAGATTAAGAGATGAATTTAGGAAGACCTTTCTTCTACCTTCGTACAATAGTCAATGAAATATTATTGCCCAAGTCCACAAACCAAGGAGAAGCGATTGGGGATTCCTCCATAAAGGGCCCATTAATGTGTGTAAAAGGAACAATGGAATGACAAGGCAAAGAGGCCAAATGTCGAATGGCCACCGCATAAATAGGTTGAAGCTAAACCAAAGAAATAGTAGACTTAAGTGACCAAAGCATATGGTGGATGGGACTCTCTAATGAAAGCCAATGGAGCTATAGGTGTAGGATCCACCAATCATTCCAAGCACCAAAGAACCAATACCTTGAGAAAACTTATCATCCTAAGAGAAGTCATCAACCAAAGAGTCAAAGACATGAATAGTCGGGTGATCTTTGAAAGAATTTTTCTATAACATCTTTGTGCCTTTGCAATAGGAGAGAGGACAATTAGTAGGTAGGTCGATGATGGTAAAGAATTTTCAAGATCATAGTCAAGTTGTTGAGCCCAAGGCCTATCCCTCAACACCAAAACCATGTCCTTGCGAAGAGGCTTAGAGATGTCAATATTCACTAAAATATAAGTGAAAGTAGAATGACCCTTATGAGAAGTGGTAAAATTAAACCTTTAGGAAACATCCAATAGAGTTTCCTATGGCCTCATCATAGGAATCTTTGCAAAATTGGAGAGGAAGATTCAGCAAGTGAACCCACACTGGTATGATTTTGACAAGTTCATAAAGGGGGTTAAAGGACCAAGGCTTGACCAAGAGAGTGTTCTCTCTGCAACCACAACCCGCCATCAAGCACCAAATCCCTATCCTTTGAAGAGTCAAAAAATGAAATGAAGAAATCCATGACACAAGGGAAGAGTTTGATATTGCCTTCAACAATGGGCCTCTAAGAGCCTAAGACCCATTTGTGAAGATCGAGAAAGGGTAGCCAAAAATTGTTGAATCTACATACTAAACCCCTACACAAATAAAAATCTTCATTGTTTAGATCTTGTCCACAAATCACCATAGGGGAAGATTATGCACAAGGGAGAGAGTACAATTTAGCTCACTAAGGACAAGGAGTAACCACAAAACTAGAATGTTAGCATATGCACGTTGTCAATCAAACTCTACAATAATATCATTCTTTCCAATAGTAATGTAGCAACCAAGAGAACTAGTTATCACTAGAGCAAAAACTTGCAAGTTCCTTGCCGAATCTGAACTAGTCTCAACTCCTTCCCCAAAAGATTTAGAGGGTAAGGTCATGAAACACACACCCAACACAAATCTACCACTAAAGAAAGGCAAGGCATGGAGAGAAGGCCCATTCATGCAAAGAGAATCCAAATCTATTTGAATGCCACAAACCCTTTTTGTAATGCAAAAAACTTCCCTAGACCTAATCCATTATCAACCAAGCAAGTCATAAGGGAGGAATTGAAGCTTCGCCTGAGGTTGACCAACAAATCCAATAACACAAGATCATTCTTGGTTGAGGGCAAACCTCAAGTGGAAAAGGGAATGAAAGGAAGCATCTTGAACTTTTTAGAATGTTTCTAACCCTTAAAAATAAGATTATCTTGAATATTTAAAATTAATTTATAAATTTACTTTTAACTAAACTATAATTTTTTTAAAAAAAATGAGCTTTATAAATGTAATGATTGTTATTCATCATTATAATTCTACTTGCATTTTTATAAAATGATCCAGAAGACTTGTTGAATTGGAGATATCAAGAAGAATTGTTGTTCGAGTACAATATGTAAGGAATACAATCATAATTGTTTTATTTTAATATTTTGATTTAGTTGTTTTAATTCTAAATAAATAAAATCACATCGAAGACTTGTTGCTAGACTATAACATTAAGTAATATAATCATATTTTTAATATTTTAATTATAAATAAATAATCACTATCTAATAGGAGGACTATATTTGTTATAATGAATCCTTTACTTATATACCAATTTCTCACATTATTACACCATGCTCTTGATTTTTTCCAGTTTAAAACAATATTTTGAAAAATTAAAAAGAAACATTGTAGGTACAATTAGTTAGAATTCAATTTATTGTCTACTAGGAATAAAGTTGTCTATGTATTCTCAAAATCTCACCTAAGCAAAGGAAACCCCGCCTAACCCAAAAAAAAAGTGAAAAAAGTAAATAATATTTTTCTGATAAATTATATATTTTTGAAAAGCAATTAAATGACCAAACCATCACAAAATTTTGCATGGAAGGGGTAACCATCAAATTCCACCCCCGATTCTATATAATTGATAGTTTGTTTAGTTTTACTTCATACTTTTGTTGATTGCTTTAGTGCAGGAATGAATTTTGAGTGGTAATTAATGCACCAACAATTAAGTATTTTAATTAATGAGACAATTTATCATAGCTTTTGATTTTCTAATAGATGAATCTTTTATAACTCCCGTTTCATGAGGTTATGATGATGTTTTCCCTTTAGTTTTGGTGGTTGTCACACAATCGAGATTATGTTGCTTCAATGACTTCCGCCACCAATTAAAAAAAAGGGATACCAAACAAAATGTATTCTTTTTATTGTACATTCTTCTTTTTAAATTGTAGGAAATCCAATTATCCATGCGTTGAGCCAACATGATCCAAGACGAAAAAAATGTTACCAGCACATAACTGATAAACTGAGTAAAAACATGATTTGACAATGAGCTCCGCAAAATAATATGTTTGTTAGATAACTTGTATGCTCATTTATATGGTTACCCTTTTTTTCCTTGTATGATCCAGAGCAATACATGGCAAAAAATAATGTTCCATGAAAATCCAATCAAATTCATATAATGTTTCCAATGCCAAGAAATCAAGGGGGCTTACGAACACCTAAGATAAGTGGTCATAATGTTCTTTCTGAAAATTGATGGAACAATGAAGCGATTCCATGATAGATTATTTCTCATCAGCAAATTCAAGATCCTCAACACATTCATTTGCTCCCCTCGCCTCTTTGCTTAAAGAACTTGGAAACTTTTCATTCAAGAGTTGGAAACGCTTGTTGAAGTCAAAGCAAATGTAAGCTTAGATGTTGGCTTTTTTAGCCTGATTTGAAAGGAATTTTCATTGTGACTATATTGCTAGATTGATTATAGTTATTTGTTCCTTTTAATAAATAAAATATTCATTTCTCTCAATAATAATTTATATGAAAGAGCATCCTTGTATCCAATTTTGGAAAAATCTATAAGGCTAAGGTTACAAGGCAGACATGCAAACGAAATTGAGAAAAAAGGCATTAAAGACATCCAAACCGGCTATTGAGTACACCATTAGGGATACTAAGTAATTTCTCCTGATTTGATTTCAGCAAAGTTTTGAGCTAGATTGGATGCAAATTTTATTTTTGCCTTCAAGGCTGGAGATCATTGAATGGTACAACTGAATACAGGATGACCTGAACACAAGCATAACCCAGCTCAACTATACAGTAGTGGAATTCTAACATTAAACATAACTCTAATGTCTATTGCAGTCACAATTGTTTGTGTTTAGATATGCCAACACCTGACTTGAATTCCTTCACAATTTTTAACCAGTATTATTCAGCATTTTAAGACTTCTTCCTTGCTAGTGATCACAATGTCATGGCCTGGTCCACACAGGAACCTATTGTGTTCACGGACCGTAGCCCAGTTGGTCTCTATAAGTTGTATTCATACTAGAAATTTAGTGATGATTTTTTCCTTTTAAGTATAGAGCATATATCTCAAGCCTCAACTATTTGGTCTCTTTGCTTGTTCCCCTAAGTGATGAAATTGAACTGCTGCCAACGTATGCCTTGAGATCTCAGTTGATACTAGTTCCCGCATCATGCTCACTAAACTATCACCAACTTGACTGGCATTGAAGTGTATGTTATTTTCAACGCTATTCTGTTGAGACTGCTCTGTCTGAGACCTGAGCTTAGGCATCATCATCTGAGCAATTGTTGAATGTAAAGCAACAGAAATGTTCTTCTCTGTGGAGCTTTCAGATGATGCACTACCTACTCCAGCCATTCTGTTCGGGCTGAAAGAATTTAAAATATTACTACAAGATGCAAAACAATTGTCTGAAAACTCAACATATTCTGGGCCCAACAAAGAGCCTTGTGTGTGATGTGAATTCTCATGTTTCTGAGTTTGAGTTCCACAGCAACCACGACCACAGTGGCTAGGTACTACTGGAAAGCTACCAGCACATAATTGATTTGGAAATATAGGTGGACTGCAAGATGTTAAACAAGAGTAGTAAGGTTTATCATGCGTTGAGGGGTGTATAAATGGAGAGACCCTTGTAGTTTGTCCAGACACAAAAGCATTGGACTCCATGGATCCTCCAGCAATCTTGGTTTTATTTGCAACTGAGCTATAGCGGGTAAATGCACTCAATCTGGGAGTTGGACGAATGAGTTTATCATTTATTTTTGCCTCAGGCTTATGCTCGGCAGTCTGTATTTGGTCATTATCGTCTAGATTAACCCCTTTCCTATTCTTGTCATCTACCTTATCTGGCATGTTCTCTAGTACCGTCTTTGGATAACTTAAGGCAGGACTTCCAACTTCACCTCTGTCTTCTATCTTCAGAGAATTAACAACCCCATCTGCACTGTTGTCGTCTCCAATTAGCTTATTCTTTTCCATATCACTATATTCTTCTTTCACCTTTTCAGACCCACTCGAAGAAAATTCCTTCTTCCACTTGTCAATTCCAAGGTATTTGCGTCTTAGAGTGGAATTCCAGTGGTTCTTGATTGCATTGTCAGTTCGTCCTTGTAGCATCCTTGCAATGGATGCCCATTTATTTCCATGGATTGCATGGGCAGCAACAATTGCTCGATCTTCTTCATCTGCATTTACAAACCAACTATCAGTGTGTAAGCAGCATAAAGCAATAAATGACAAAGCTAATATCAATTACAATTTAGCATGTCAAACAGATTTTATACCCAGCAAATGTTCATGTTAAATAGGTGCATCCATTTCAAAGCAATTTATATCAAAGAGCATAAGGAGCGTACAAATAATATCTGAAATTTTAAGCAAAGAAAATAAAGATCAGAACACATAAATATCTTATTGGAAGGCAGTATATAATGTGGCAATCAACTTTTGTTCTTGGCATGCATCCATTGGCGATAACCTAAAACTGGCAAGACTAAAAGCTGCTGACATACAACATCAATATTCACTACAAACAAACATAGATCAATGTAAGTGCAACAAACTACCGTTTATTAATTAACATTTCTATCATATATCCTTAATTTTTTTTTTAATCAAAAGAATAATGACATGATCAAACTAAATATTTAATAACATCTCAAAAGCATTAACAAGTATACAAGGTAATATAATGAATTTCTTCTACATAATCAAGTCTTCAGCGCTCTTCAGCTGCAAAAGGGAGAGCATCATCAGGGTGTTTTTCCTGCAACCACAAACCAGCAGTCCCCCACACACCTTCCAACTGGAAGTGGCCATACCCTTCACGGGGCTAGCAAATAAAAAAGTCTGCAAAACATATCTTGCCATCTGAGAACTAGTGTGGTGTTGACTCTGTCACATACAATTTGCCATACAACCCTAGATACCCTCTAGCTAAGTATGACAACTCCGACCGAAATGCAACTTACCAGACACTGTGAACAGACAATGCAAGTAACAAATCACATTACTTTGGCCGAAGTTTTGTAATATAAAGTCACAATCCCATATGGATATGTGCATCATTGTTCACACACCTCTTTCTTAAATTTGTCATCAAAAAACCACATTATATTCACATGGATACATTGTTACAACACATAAAAGATGTTAGACATAAACAAGTTCCACTAATTGAGAAATAATCAAATCGTGACTAGATTGAATAATTCACTCATCGGGATATGCAGTCCCTAGAAATACTCAATTTACAAAATTACAGTACAATGCTCCATTTTTAAATGTCAAGAACAAGTATTAATGGATATATATATACACACACATATACCTGTATATACCTATATACACATATACATATGTTTCTGATTTACCTTTGACAAAATACTCTTAAATCATTCAAAACCCAAACTAGTTTGAATATAATTTCACTTATGAATCAAAATATACTCATAATTACACATAGTTTCATTTATGAAACAGCTTCAATAATAAACTGGTACAATAACCATAAATGGGTCTGAAAATAAGCATCTCACCAGAAAGTATTAACAATTTCTTTTACTATATCTTTTCTTTTCTTTTATAGAGTAAATACCTCTGTTGTTTTCATACTACAGATGACTAATCGTGTTGTTTATGCTTGCAAGTAATGATCCACAGTATCACTTTGGCTAATTATAGTTTACTTCATGATCTGAAAGGTATCTCTGAGTGGCAGTTAGCATATGGATTATCTGCTACAAGTTAATCACGATACATTCCCTGAAGGTAAGTGTTTATGACTAGTTTTAAGAAGATACTCTATGCCATTAATAAAATTAATCTACTGAGGTATTACAGTATCAACCATAATTTCAGTCATGAACAGAACAGTCATACTATAAGATGGCTAAAAACAGAGCCTTTATATCCAACAGCACTTTATGTTGTAAGGTCTGGTTTTGATCGACCTATCCATAGGTTTAGTTCTTGATATGGAAAACCTGTCATTTGGTAAACTAGCTTGACCCAAAAATTTATGGCAGAAAAATACAATATTTCTTCTACATGCCGAATAAGCTATATATGAACAGCATAAATAATATTTATCTATATGGGTCGACTGAGTTCTATATAAACAGAAAAACAACAGATATTTATTTGGATGAATAAGTTCTATATGAACAGCAAAAACAACAAATATCTATTTGGGTAAATGAGTTCTTATATGAATAGTAAAATCATTATGTGTCTATATGGCAAATAGGTTTGGCCCAGACTTGTGGCTTCTTCAAAATATAAAGTCTATATGTTAAACTTCACAGTCTCATCATTATGATTCCACATAGACCAATAACTACATTTATGGATCTGGTTACCTCATACAACCATAATATGACTGGATTGTTCATTTGTTGCCATGCATCAATTAAACTAGTATTTAGGCTCCTCTAAGATTTGTTAAGCATACAACATATGTATGCCTATGTGTGTATACACATATACACATATGTATACATCACATTCCCTGAAAATAAAACATACATACTACATAATTCATATGGGAGTGAGCCATAGAATACATATAGAAACGAGCTATAGAATATATATGGAATGAGCTACAAAATACACATACCATGAGCTCTAGCAGCAAGGTAACGATCAATAGTATTCATAAAATGATTTATATTCCTGAAAGGAACATTTCTCTTTACCCTATCGCATCTCTTATCATTTTCCCAAAAGGAGAGTATCCTACACAGCAGTTTCCAACAAATTCCTTATACCAAAAAAACATAAAAATAAGTATACATCTAACCTGGTAAGAATAACTTCGCTCTACTTTTGTTTCCTTTCCTTTTCTTTCTTCTTTTCCAAAACCCTTAGTCAATTCCCAGCAAGAAGACGTATCTCCTTTTCCTTAGGATTTTCCTGAATAATCCTCACCATACTCCGTTTTCTTCTTTCTCTCTTATTGTGCCACCTTGATGCATGCCATAACTACGCCTCTCCACTCAACTAGAGTTAATTCCCACTCCTACTTCAGTTGTTCTCTTTTCCTCATTGCCGGGCAGTTAACAAGTGGAGCAGCAGTATTTTAAGAGGAGTTTTAATTAATTTTATAGGTGCACCACAATTACTCCCCTCATTTTAGTCATGCAAGCATTTAAGCATTTAGAATTTTTTTCTTTTTAATTTAATATATTCCTCAACAATTAAAACTTAATTTTTGAATCACCTTAACATGGAAAAACAATCTTCTAACTAGAGAATAAATTTTCTCTCTTTCCACAATACCAAGTTAATGACCAAAAATTAGGGTGATCATGAAAACATCTTAGAGAAGACAATTGAGCAAAAATCCTACTAACTCCGAAGCCAAAAAAAGAGGCAACTTTTGACAATTAAACTACTAATGCCAACAGAGTTACGTTTTTATGAACAAACATAGATGGACACACTTACAATAGACCGACACCTCTAAGTATATATGAAACCTCATGTGCGTGTGTGAAAATACTTTTCTCAAAGGCATGCCACATAATATGTTTGCTAGACACCTCGATCTACAACCCTCTCCCTAATGATTCTCTCCCTCCTCCACTAGGAGAGTGAAATTAAACTATCTTACATCCACCGCATCATCCACAAAGTAGTTACTTTGTTAGTCACATTTATATCATTTTTACCATAACCAGACTAATAATCAAATAATCAAAATTAATGATAAAGTAAAGCCATTTCAATTTCTCACGTCATTGAAACTAGCATCTACATTTCACATGCTCTTGAATAATCAAAACATAGAAACTATATTTTTAATTTTATTACAAGGATCCTTAAGAAATCACAAATTTTAATTGCATAATCTAATTATCCAAAATAAGTTCTATAAATGCAACGTGAGTTAATTGTTTGCAAAACGAGGTGTGATAGTAAGTCTAAAATTTTACCAATTTGAAATCCAAAGATTTTAGTTGCACATAAATTTTAACATTATGACTAAGCCACTAAACCCTAACCTAGCCTTAAATGCTCCTGACATACATAAAATGTTTTGTGAACTCTATATTCATAAATCCAATGGACATGATGAGGCAAGGTTTCCCCAAATTTCACCATTTATCTGTTGTCATATCGTAAAGTAAGACATACATACATGTCCTACACAAAAAAGATTAAATTGGCATATTTGTAGGTGTGGAATAAGTTGTACATGTTGACATGAATTCTAGGTGGTCCTTGCAAACATTAATCCTACTTGTAAAGCTGATATATAGTGACACAAGGAGTTTGAGGCTCACTCTTAGTAGAGCTTTTTTATCCAATTTATGGTTTTCTCTAGGTGTACTCGTGTCCAGACCCATTTTCATGCTTATATCTATTGTTTTCAGTCCTTTTGCAGTAGTTTTCTACTTGCTTTTGCATTATAACTCTGAAGTAAAAATATATATATTTAAGCATTAGGCTTGTTTTGTTGGTTTTAGGAAGTGCTTATTGAACTGGTATAAATTAAATCTCTAGTTGGAGGACGGATTGGTTGAATCTCCACACCTGTTTACAGATCAGATGGTAACTACATCAAATGGGAATAGTGAATTAATTCCATTTGAGCTCAAAATAGGTATTAAAGGTTGGAATAGGGCAGTGAAAACAGGATCAAGAAACATGGGTAGAGAGATGGATGAAGATGAAGCAAGATTCCACGGGTTGGAAGAAGAAATGGTTTAGATTTCTTTCTATGGGGAAATTAGATAGTTTAGAAAACATCATTTTAGCCTTGTCCAGAAGTAGGATATTGCTCAAGGAGTCTAAAGGTTATGAACAAAACTCAGAAAATCTATCTTCTAATGGTCTCTTTTCAAGGTTGAAGCAAAAATAAGCATTCAACTGTTTGATGGAGAGGTGAGTGCAGAGAAGTTAGACCATTGGATAGCGTGGTTAAAGGTCTATTTCACTTTGCATCAGTTGAATGCACATCAAAAAATGTCATTTGCAAAGCCAAAACTATCCAGTCATGCTCTCACATGGTACAAAAGTTATGCAGCTTCTTTGCACATGCAAAAAGTAGCACCAAATTCCATGGGCGAAGACATCAAGGAGCTGCTCAAGAAGCAATTTATGCTATGTGCTATGAGAATGATGTTGGGATTTTATATTAAATTTATACTTTAGGTTAGTATAGTATAGTATTAAATAAACATACATATTGGTAATGTTAGTTGATAAGTGTTGTTAGTATTTAATATTTAAAATTAATCCCGATAAACAATATAATATTACATATTATTCAGTGTTATTCTTCTGTGTAATAATGGTGTGATCTGTATATACAACCAGCTTACCATTTCAACATTGTAATAAGCAATCTTCAATTCTATCCCTGTAGAGTTGAAAGGGGATTCGAAGGAAACATCTATTGCCTATCTGTCTGAGATCATGAATGTGATACTGTAACGCCCCCATTTTTTGGGCAATATGGTTCTGTGGGCTTTTGGCCAATTTCTGACTTTTCCCATAAGCCTATTGGTGTGCTAGGGAGAACTCCAAGCTTCTTGGAGGATCTGGGTTCAATTTTATTTGGCATTTGTTATTGGTGTTGAGCTCAGTTGGTGATTTGGAATGCAAAGATGCTTCCAGAAGCGTTTTTGGGCTCCTAGTGTGTTCTCCAAACTTCTTGGAGAGCACATCTATTTTTAGAAAGTTTTTGAGTTGCCACCAGTCTTCATCCCACTGCCTCAGTTACATCTCAACATGCTCAAATTTGGTTTTTGATGCCTCGGCAATGCTTTTTGCAACTCAGATGGGAGTATTTAAAATATGCACTAAAGTTCTATTATTAATGTTATATATTATTTCACTTTACTGTTATATTTTATAAAGTTACCTTATGTCCCCTCAAATGGAGGCCTAGGGAAGGGTGGTTTGTACATAAAGTTAAATTTAAATTGTCAAAAAGGGCATTTGAGGGAAAATTAATTATTTTGAATTTAAATATACTCTTTTTTCCCTCCAACTCTATAAAAGGAGGTCTTGGGCTCTCATTTTCTTTAGGCAAAAGAGTACACATAACAGGATATTGTTGGATTGAACTTGCTAAGTTCTTTCAAGATTGATCGAGGACAAAAATCCTTTTTTGGTTGCTGGTTTTGGATCTGAAGGACAGTCCCTAGCTGGTTGGAGTGATTCCACATAGGGAACACCATTGTTTTCACAGTGTTTGCAGATTCAAGGTTTCGAAAATAATGAAGATTTTCAAGGTTTTCTAATTGCAGAGTTTTGGTGTGTATTGCTTGATCATTTTCAGAGTTTTTGTGGTGATTTTGAAAGTGTTTTCAGAGTCTCCTTGCTGGACCATACAGTGGGGGGTTGTACCATCCTATTTTGGTGTGTATTGCTTGATCATTTTCAGAGTTTTTGTGGTGATTTTGAAAGTGTATTCAGAGTCTCCTTGCTGGACCATACAGTGGGGGGTTGTACCATCCTATTTTGCCTTTGGAAGTGAGGTCAAAGAGTTTGTGGCTTTGAAACTTGGTGCAAGGGATTCCTACTTGCTGGGCGACCATTTCATGACTTTTTTCCAAGGGTTTATCTGCTGGTGTAAATTCCTAGAGGAGTCGTACTTCTGTTCCAGTCCGTACAGACTTCCAGGAGCTGGATGTGAGACAATCCCAGCATAGGCGCTGACCCTTTGAGGTTGTTTCAAGACTGTTAGGATGCAGACAGACCTTGGATAGTTGTTTATGGCAGTTTGGAGTTGTTCTTGGAGGTTTTTGGTGCCCAAACTTAGAGCTGTACAGTCCCAAGTGTGACTGAAATTTGTGACAGACCTATGTTTATGCCTTTCCTTGCAATTGGAGGTTGTTGTGCATTGCAGGCTAAGTTTTGAGCCTTTCCATTGGTCTTCAATCATTGTTTGACGTAGCTGGGTGGTTTGGAAGGTATTTGCAGAAATATAGAGTGTGTTGGATGCCATATGGGGTCTCTTGTGAGGCCGTACAGTCACAGGACTGCTGTAGCAGCAGCTTATATTTCATGTTGCAGACCTGATATGAGTTTCTGGGCATGATTTGCCCCCTTTTCCTTTGAGTTGCTTACTGTTCAGTGGTGCTGAGCGTGTTTCCTACTGTTTGGCATTGGCTCGTGGTGTAATCTATTGTGCAAAGTAGTTTATGGATGACTAGGGGACTGTTCTAACTTGCAGCAGAGGTTCATAGACCTGCAACACATCTCTTAGTTGAAATTAGACCTGCACTAACTATCACTTCCATGCATTGAGACTTAGCAGCAGTTATATCTGAGTTTGGCTAGTTCATGTTGAGTTTATTGTTGTTGAAAATCTCAAAAACAGTGGTTATTACAGATACTGTGTATGCTGCCATCCAAATGAAATCAAAGTGATTCTGTTGTTGGCTGCATGTAGATCCCTGTCATTGATATTGCTACTTTCCATTAACAACTGTTTACTTTTTGGATGAGATTCACTACTGACAGTGCATAGGCAGAGGAGACAACTCATGTTATTTTGAAGGGATTGGTGTAATGTTTCTAGCTACAGACACGAAGTCGGAACAGGTGGTTCTGAAGTTCCAGATTGCAGCGCAGTGCACAAACATTGGTGAAGCATGTTTGTTCCTGTTGCTGTTGTTCATACCAATGCACAAAAAGCCATGGATTCACAGTTGATTGAATGCAGTAAATACAACTGATATATTTATGTTGTCATGCCCAGCCAGCACACATCTGAAAATTGCATGGAGATGAAGGCATTCACATAAAGAATAAGGTATGGGTTTGACATAAATTTTTAGTCCTATTTAAATAAAAACAAAGCATAGTATGGTTGGAGAGAACATAATTATTTTAGATATTTCTCATGCAAATGAAGGATGTCACTAATTCTTGCTCCATGCAAACATATTCCATCTATCTGCAGGTGAACTCTTTCAGCAAGTGCTTGTATCACTTGGTTAAAAGCTTTGGCACAAATTATTCCTTTTCACTCATGGTATATTGATTATTACTTATAAGAGCATTGGGATTCTTTTAAATAAAAGACTTTGACTTATAAAAGAGAAGGGTAGTAAAATTGGTTGGAAGGAACTTTGTCAAGGAGTTTCATCAAACCAATAAATTACAAATTCAAAGCTCCTTATGATCATTTTCTATTAGTTTATTATATCCTTGGGATTGTACTCTTCATGATTTGTAATTCCAATTGTTTCATTGTTGGAGACTCATATGATTGTAAATGGTGAATTATTGGTTGAATTCAACACCCATTTTTCCACATTTGAATATGACCACATGTATCACATGTTCTTTCGGGGCATTTCCCTTCATGTGTTGTACAGATCGGGCTTTCAAAGATTTAATGCTACATCAGATGGATAGCTCTAAGGAGATTAGAGAGAAGGTTAGAGGATTTTTTTCCTATCTTAAGCTAGTTTCTCACTTAGGGACAGTAGATTAATTGAGAAGCATCATCAATTTGTGTCCTTTCTTGGAGCAAGGGGGTCTTGGCAGTTCTTGGTAGTATTTGTGAATAGTGTCATCACTCAAAGAGGTGTGATTTGTGTATCTACATTTACTAGTTTTGTGGATAATGTACTTAGTGAAAGAGGTGTGGTTAAATATCTAAATTTATTGATATTGTTCCTATTGTACACTAGAGGAGACTTGTTTTCTTTTGGCACTAGGAGGGATTGGACACTCTCAAAGGACAACAGATTCTGAAAGGAGAGTTGTTCTCTCATTGTGCATGTAAACTGGGAATTGTTCTCTCATGTGGTACAAAATATTTGAAGAGTTTGACAATCAGGACATCCCTAATGTGATCAATTTTGTATGTTTTGGGTGAGTTAGGAGATTTGGTGGAGGCACTTCATCAAATTTCCATATGGATTCTTGTGTTTAATCCATTCAATGCTCCTTCCCTTGTTCAGATTGATGTTGGGTTTGATATTACATTTATAGTTTAGGTTAGTATAGTACAGTTTTAGGCAAATAAACATGTTGATAATGTTAGTTAATAACTTTTGTTAGTATTTAATATTAGATTTGGTTTTCAAGAGTTACTTTCCGATATAGAGGTTGCTTAGGGTAGTTTGGGCAGTTGATAGAAATAGGCTTTTATAAAGCCAAATGCAATCAATGTAAGGCTAATCCTAATGAACAATATAGTATTGCATACTACTCGCTGTTATTATTCTATGCACTTCTATAGGCAAAGACAACACCAAAATGTAAAAGAGTATACAAGCGAATCTTGAAAAAAGGCAGTCCAACTTGGAAAAGGATGTAATGGGCTATGAAGTGCTAATGAAATACATTGGTGAGCTGCTTGGGCACTTGAAGAGGCACATTTTGATGGCCAAACCAAAGGATATTGACATGGCATGTGCTCAAACTCATTATATGGAGATGGACAAGAAGAAAAATGCATCTTTTACTCAAAAGGAGTAAATGACGTAGGGCCATCTAAGTGAATCGATCAATCAGAAACTTTCAAAAATATTTTATTTTCATTTTATTGGCTCTAAATTTTGGCTTCTAACATGTACAAGAGAACATTTAAATTCAAAATTCAAATCACTTTCCCTATCAAAAATGGTGCCCTCGATAGGTGGCCTCCACTTGCCACATAAGTTGAAAACTAACAATCCAAGCAATTGGAAAGAGAAGTTTGTGGAGTTAATCTTAGAGGGAATTGCAAATTGCACATGCCATTCTTGTTTGCATGCCTTGAATCCCAATTGGTGCGCCAATATGAAATAAGAGTTACAATTAAGAGAGAAGTTTGCATGTCATCATGCGTCTTGTATGTCATAGTTGCTAAATTGTTGGAGTCATGTTTGAGTCTTGTGTGGCATCTTAGACTCCTCTTGACGAATGACATCACATTGTTGAAGTTCAACTCCTAATTGATTTCTTGGCATTTGCCATGTCCCCTTTTCAAAACTAAAGGAATGAATTAAGGACCCATAGCCTATTCTTTATTTCCCATAGGCTATGGGATAAGATAAGGGAAATAATAATAATATTTTAAGTTGGGGCCAATCACTTTATTTTCGAAATGGCAACTTAAATTTTCTTGTAGGGCATATGTAATATTAAAAAAGTGTTTTTAACACTTAATTTAATATGTAATTCAAAAAGTGCTTTTAAACACATAATGTAATTTAAAAAGTACTATTAAATACTTGGAGGAAAAAACAAACTAAAATAGAGGACCTAAAAGGCAACTTTAAAAGAAATGCATTGTTCAAAGCATACTTCACAAACTCAGACTCGAAGAGTACTCGGCAAGCCAAAAAAAAATTGACTCGAAGAGTACTCAACAAAACTTGGCAAAAACTCGGCACCTTAAAAAAACATTTAATTTTTTTTAAAAAGATAAATTTTATGCAAAATATAGCTACAAAATGAATCAAATGAGTTTGGGGGGGGGTTTGGGGGCAATGCCCCTTGTGGGGGTCTAGGGGTAGCGCCCCCAATAGGGTCAAGGGGCAGCGCCCCTAGTGGGGGTTTGGTGGCAACACCCCCAGTGGGATTGAGGGGCAACGCCCCTCGTGGGGGCCTGGGGGCAACGATAAATATTTCATTTGTGAGCAAAGATAAGGAGTTTGACTGCAAATTTGAGATAGATGGTAAGTTGTCATGTGTCACAGCGAGAAAAGTTGCATGTGTTGCCAGTGGTAAGTGGGAGTTGGGGCAATAAACTCAGTCTAGTGAAGGTCAAGGCCCTAGCCTTGACTCTTCCAATCTAATGGCCCTAGCCCCAACCACCCTCTATAAAGGTGGGAAGCTTAATGACTCTCCACACCCTATAAATCGTAAAGCCCACGTAATTGACACCTTATCCTCAATAGTGCCTACTCAAAAAGATTCCATATTAAGATTCAACTTAAAGGAAGTAAAATAGAATCTCTCATTGATACATGTTCTCAAGCTACTCTTGATTCCCAAAAGGTAGTGAATGAACTTGTCTTGAATCCAAAGACTAAAACGAGGGGTGGAAATCATAATCATGAAGTAGTGCAAAATCAGATTTAGGCTTAATCCAAAGTTCATTGAGGTGGTGTTAAATGTTATTCCATTGGATGTTTGTGGGCTTATTTTGATAATCCATAACTTTATTTTTGGGATGTTATTTACTATAGGAGAGAGAACAAGTATAGAATGGTGTCAAATATGTTCTCAACTCATATGCAGGTGTTGGTAAACAGTTTAGTCACTGCAAAGATTAGTTGACTTGCCCAATGGGCAACGACAAATTGCACCAACAAATGGAGAAATCGTTACGAGATTTACGATTCTCCTCTGCGTTTGAGGGGGGCAGCTCCCTCATATAATGTGATTTTAGATTTTAGGCACTTTTAACCCGAAAGTACGAAAGGCAAGAATGCAAATGAAATTCTGAAAAGAAAACCAAATTAACGATTCGCAGATGGTTAATTCGGAAATCCAAATACACAAAAATGATAATTAACCCACAGATTAACTTTCGAAACGGTAATTAACCCACAGATTAACACACCATTTCAATACTGATCAGCCAGCATAAATGAATTTGAATGTAGACTAACACAGGAGACTGAATAATCAAAAATGATCATTGCACACACAAGAACAATAATTTAGTAATCAGCATAAAGTTAAACAGCACACAGACTCTTCAATGTTGATTCTTTATTTCAGAATAGTTCAAGAATAGCAAGCTCACAGGCTTTCCCCGCATGTCAAAATAAAAATCCCCTATACACAGCTCTTCTCCCCTGTCAGGCAGCAAAATAGATCCCCCCTACCCTACACAATGCATATCTTATATCTTATCATGGCTTCCTCCAGTGGATATCTTCAGAAGGCAGGTTTAAAATGAGATTTGCAATACTTGTGAAACCAAATTGTCAGCACTGGAAAGGCAAGAAGTAGAGGCGTAGAGATTGCTGCTTCTTTTGTGCTTAGTACCCAAGTGGCAGTTAGGAACACAGAATTGCAGTTGTTGTGACAGATAATGGTATTTGCCACATACCCTTTATGAAGGTCCCAAACCTTAATGATCCAATCATAAGCAACACTTAAAGCTTTCCTATTTGATAATTCAGTGACATATGTAGCACAAACCTTATCCGAGTGACCTGTTAAAATATGACAAATACAACCAGACTGAATTTATATCCCAAAGTTTAACTAGTATATCTTGTCCACCAGTGATTAGACGATCATTATTGTTTTCAAACAGCAAAGAATGGCAGCCACCTTTCAATTAGCATATGATTTTACGCCTCTGCACTACTTAGTTTAGATGTCAGGTCAGCCACTTGCTTACGGAGTTCATGGTTTTCACTTGCATCAAGATCAAAACCACTAGATTTTTCTTCCAAACATCCTTGTAATTCCTTGACCTTCTTTTGAAAGAAGTTCACTTTGAAGTTCATTTATCAAAGTATCTTTTTCTTGATTTTGTGCCTTCAAATTTCGACACTCAGAGACTTCCTCCACCAGTTGTTCTGAAAGCTTTGATTGTGCTTTGCAGCATTCTCATAACTCAAGCTCCAATTTCTCTGACTTTTCCTTCCACACTTCACCATGGGAATCATAGGCTTTGTAAAATAATGAAATAGTAGGGGCACGAGCGCCTTCTTCGAGAGCATGGTGCCTCCTTAATGCCTTCATTGCCTTGTCAATTGCCATTCTCTGCCATTCCTCCAATGTACCCGCCATTCCATATTAAATAGAACAGAGGATGCTCCAGCTGTGTGTTGCCTATTTGCATATCTTACACCCAGAAGTAGTTGTGATTTCTCATCCCCAACCATACTTGTGGTATATAATTCTTCTTAGCAACATCATGGAGAAAGTGGTGATCCCTGTACATATCGAATAGTCTCCCATAAAGGCAGAATACTCATTTGGACTTGGAAGTCGGACCTTTAGTTTTGATTTTCAAGTCACTTCAATACAGTTGATGCTAATACAGTATGCAACCACAAAAGTAGCGAAGTCTCTTACATATCTTGAACTTAGTAGGAACTTGAAATTTTCCATCATTCCCATCTTTGGCTTTTCCTTCTTTTTATGAACTTCTGCTTTGGGAAGTGTAGGATCATCCACTACATATTTATTTACCCATCAGTAAATTTCACAAATGGTAAACTCTAGAGCAACCACAATACTAATCATTCCCCTCGATGAGATCACCCGACCATATATTTTTATCATCTGATAAGCATTGTGAAAATGCTTGAGCAGACACCAAGAGCCTTTGTATGTAGTTGTACCATTGATTGCCAGCTCCCCAAGCGGTTCTTGAATCTTTCAAAATATCCTTTAGTATGAGAGTTTATAAATTGAAACTGAAAGTTAGTGCATATTGGTTACATGAATCAACAAGGTTATGTCCCCAATAGTGCTTATTAATTTTACCAATGCTTCAACATCCTCTGGTTTCTAAAAAGGACTTTGCTCAAGTCTTTATATAAAATCAATTTCAATAAGGCTGTCAACCACTGCCGCTTGTTTCCAGCCCTTTTAATCTATATCTTCCTCTGTGGAGAAGAAGATCTTCTGTGTGGGAATTCAGACTTTTTGGTGCAGATGTCTATTTAATTCCCAACTGGGTATATATTAGTATGCTGGCTTAAAAGATAAAAGGTTCAGTGACCTTGAAAGAGCTTTTGGACTTCCTATTCCTGAAGTCTCTGATACTAAATTAGTGTCTCTTTCATTAATTAATGATGCTTCATCTGCAGATACTTCAGTCATGGAAAATGATTCTATTGTTGAAGTTGTACCAGACCTAAATCTGCTTGCTTCTTCACCTCCCTAGATTTTCTGAAAGCCAATAAGGGTATTATCTCACAGTTTGATGAACATAGATGAAGATTAGGTATCTGCCTTTGGTCGCCTTCATATAGGGAGAACATTGTATAAGTAGCTTTAGTACCATGAATCTGGTTAAAGATTGCAGCCAAACTCCATCTTTAAAATCTTGTGGCTTTTCTTGTAATGTGATTTCATCATGACTGCTAGCATGAGGATGTAAATCTTTGGTACTTTCATATCCAATATCATCAAACTCCATATAGTGCAATGGGTTTCACTCCGCAGTTCATAGAGAGGCTTCTTGAAGGAGCTAGAGAATATTTTGATATTTCAGCACAAGAGCGATTTTAAACCCTTCAGTGACAACCTATGGAGTTCACTCAAAAGTGTTCCTCGAACATGTCTATCAACAGAGTCAAACATGCAAGCAGAGACCCCAAAGTCTGCAAATTTAACTGCACCACTCACATCGACTAAGATGTTGCCGGCCTTAACATATCAATGTATGTATCCATGATTACATAGATAATCCAGAGCGCCTAAAGTCTCTCACAGGAATGTTACAATAACTGGTTCTTCAAATCCATCTGGGTAGGCTGATTTCAATATATAAAGACAAGAAACCCCAGACATATATGGCATTACAATCCCAAAAACTGTGGTCTGCTATAAAAGAAGAATGTGCTCTTAAAATATTTGGATGGTCAATCATGCTCATTATTTGCACTTCACAATGAATTCCATTCAAATTTCTATTGCATTTCTCCAAATCTAGAACCTTAACAATCACAATTTGTTACACTAACATCTTGACCAGCCCCCACAAATCTTTCACTTGCTAAAGAATACAATAAACCGCTTTGGATAACTGAAATACTGCAATTGCCTGGAGAAAGAATTTTTATGAATCCATATGTCCACTGCAAGTGACAGATATACTGTTTGGCATATAAGCATTGTCAACCATTTTGGGAATAAGGGCTGTTGCTTATATATATCAGATCTGAGCCATCATTGCCACTAATGCTTTAAGGACATAGCGGAGAAGATGCCCTTTTGGTGCCCATTATTTAACTTGCCAATAGTTCATTTAATCATCACCATTAACTTACACAATAACATTGTTTCCTGCTGCCTTCATTTGTCTAGCCGATTATCCAATTTGCGTAAAGCTTTATGATTTGAATCTTACCACAATTTGCCAGTTTTTGCATGGTTATTTCAAAGAACATAAGTTGCTGCATCTTTAGAATCCAACTCATTTTGATAGGGGAAAAATTTCTCAAAAATTTTCATGATTAAAATCGAGGGTAACAGTAGGCAATCTATGCTGTGTGCTTCACAAGCTAAGTAATATATCAATTTTAGTTACAAGTTTCTGTTGCTTTTGTTGCTTTCGTTGCATGGGAAACAAGAAAAGGAGGTGACCTCAATGTGGACTGCATACAAACAAGGAACAAATGACAATGGATCATCCAATAAAATGGTTTGGAACATTGGAGAGCTCTTTTAAGAGCCCAAGGGATTGCTACCAAATAGAATAGAGCATGAGATATAATCATTCCCTGATTTTCCACTTTTCAGCATAGGACTCTATTGGCAAACCCTACTTCAATTGGCAAACCCTACTTCAAGCCAATGAAGTCAAGTTACATCTAGAAGCATTCGTTAAGGAGTGATAAGACAAAGCACCTTGCCTCATAGTTCTACAATAATGGCAGAGCCTAAGAAAGATGGCACTTGGCAGAAGTGTGTAATACAAAGCCTTAAACAAGACAACCATCAAGAAAAGATATCCACTAATATGAATTGATGATCTCTTGGATCAGTTATAACATGCTAAATACTTCACCAAGCTAGATCTCATGTCTAGATATTAACAAGTCAGAATTGAAGATGAGAGAAAAAGAAATTTAAGACAAAGCAACATCTATATAAAGATTGGTACTTCCATTCAAATTGTGTAACACCCCAACAAATTTCATGAGCCAAGCATTGAGAATCAAGACCATTCATTGACTCTTGTGTGATCGTTTACTTGGATGATATTCTGGTTTACAACAAGACATCAAGACATGAGGAACACTTGGTTCCTCTCAAACAAGTCTTGCAAATGTTGAGGGAGAGAAGTTGCGATCAAATAGTAAAAAGTGTGAGTTTGCACAACAACCTCATCTACATTGGAAAGTGCTTCAAATATGGAAACAAACAACAGAGATTTTTTGAGGAATTGAAGCACAAAATCAGCCATGCACCCATTTTGGTCTTGCCCAACCTTCAGCAACCTTTTGAATGGAACCAATTGCTACTGATAATGCTATGGAGGCTGATCTACATAGGGAGGAAGACCAATAAGCTATCATTCTAAGCTCTTATATGGATCAGTCCTAAAATATTACATATATGACAAAGAATTGTATGCTCTAGTCTAGGCGGCTGAGAATGGAAGCACTACTTAATGGGCAAAGAAACAATCGTTCATATGGATCACCAATGCCTCCAATATTTGTGAGCTCAAACCAAGTTACAATAGGCTAGGCATTACAAGTGGATGGATTCTTGCAACATTTTCACTTGGTTATCAAATGCGAATTGGTTATCACTTGGTTGTCTAGGCCACCCCTAGTCTGTTACCATTTTGATTTGTCCTTTTCAGGTCAACTCAAACGAAAACAGTATGTATGGTAGAACCATTCTTCAAATTAAAATGGGAAGTTAACTAAGACCAAAAACCTAAAACTATAAACAAAATTGACAAATGTGCACACTATATAGGATTTCAAGAGGTTTTGCATTAAATGTAAATATCTTGTGTTCTACGGGGACACATCTTTGGCCCTCACACCCCCATCCCCTTTTCTAATGGCATTTCGCATACAATGGGAGATCCCTAACCGTCCCCAAAATCTTCAAAACTTTGAAATGTTTTTGCAACACATTGCAAGAACAAGGAATGCTGTAGAGATGTTTTGCCATCCCCAAGGCAGTCAAGCCCTCAATTGTCCCAAAAATAGCCAAACATCCCCAATGGTAAGGCAAGTTTTTACATTGTTTTTTAAAAAATCATTCGTAATGTTAAAAAATTCTATGCAAATCCATCAAAGGTTTGTGCCTTCTTTTGTAATAACTCTAAGGGAAGACTATTGGACAAACTATAACAAATCTCTTTCTTTCTCCTCTAGCAAAACAAAGGTCTTCACTCTCTAAACAAAGCAAACACCAGACACAGAGAATGGAACAATGCAGAGAATAGAATGGAGAGGTTGCTTCCCATACTAAGAAAGGTCCCCAATTAGCTCTCTCAATGCCAACCAAGAAAGGTCTATTGCAGGTCATGCACATGATTTCATGACAACCAAATATTCCCATTTAAGCAATTAGTTTATAAAATTATATTAATATACCATTAGAGATGTTGATGGACTCAATGATTATTTATTTATTTAGTTTTACTTGTTGACTATTTAGTGTATTTATTTATTAATATAAACTTTATTTATAAAGTTAGTATATTAAATATTAATATAAGGCTTATAAATATTTTTGTACGATAAATCTAATACAAAATAGGTTTATTTTGGTTATTAAGCTACAAATATGTATATATTTATAATTTATATATATTTTTAATATGTATATATTTATTTATAATGTGTGTGTGTGTGTATTGTTGTCCCCACACCTTAAAAAATGGCCCTTGAACTACTATCCCCAAAATGCATCCCTTGCCATCCCACCGTCCCCTTCCCCAAAATGCCATGGAACATAGTAAATATCTAATTGACTATGTTTTTGTTCTAGATGCAAGCGTTGGACTACCAACAATCAAGCCCTACAATGAGATTTCCTGATAAAAAGGAGGGTTAACTATCAAGCACAAATGATAAACTAAACTTTTTAGAGGCTAAGGCAAAGACTGTATTTAGATGTGGACAAAGATTTGAAAGAATACAATAGTAGATCTGGTGGTTGAGTTTATCTGGTGTTGTGACTAGTGTGGTTGAGTCGTAAGAATAGGTTAAATCATATTTGGTCTTTGGCCTAGTCTTTTGCAATAAAAAGGTGTTATGTTGTTTCAACATAGTCTTTTCGATTTATCGATTAATATAAAAGTTTATTTGATTATTATTTAAATGAATTTTTTTAAAAATATGTGAATAAATATACATATATACATATATACACATATACATATAAATATATATAGTACATTGTATTGTTAGCATTAATGAGAAGCCCGCAGCTGCTATGGCAGTTAACATACCATTTAAAGCATGTTATGGAAATAAATAAAACCAAACAACTCAGCTCTCATGTACAGGCTAAAAGCCTTCGTCGAAGTCTATATTCCTGGCTTTCAAACTGATATTAATGTCATCGAATGAGGGCATAATGGAAGGGCATAAGTTTAAACTGCTTTGGCGTGCCTTTAAGTTTTAGTTTTGCTATAATTAGAAGTAGGTTATTGAGAAGAAGTCAGAAGTTTTAGAAGGGATTATCATTCTTATTTTGATGATGCTCATCTACATTGGAATGGAGAAGAGCAGTCATATGACTTTGAAGTGAAGAGCTTTTTGTTTGCCAAAGTAAGAGCAAAGTTTTCAGACTATAAACAAGTTGTGGTTACTTGTAGAAGCTTGACAAGTGTATTGTAGCTGTGCATTGAACATCTGGAAGTGCACTAGTATAGAATTAATACAGGCATGAACACAAAATCTGTTCTCATTCTTTTATTTTTGGTAATATGCAGATGAAGTTTCAGATTTGAGAAGTTAATATGAGTTTATATATTGAATATTTTTGAAGGAAATTAGAGATAAAGTAGTCTGATTTTACAGACATGTGCATGAAATTATTTAAATTCTCTATTTAGGACTGTATAAGACAGCAGAGAAGGGTTTTATCACCCTGCTGTGGTAAGTTGAATAAAATATTCTGAAGAATTTTATTACCCTATTGTGGTAAGTTGAATAAAATATTCTATTTACTCGGGAAAATAAATAAGCAGATCAATAAATATATATGTATATACATATATGGAGATATATATATATATATATATAAGAGAATGCAAAGAATATTCTGTAATATATTTATAAATTTGTATGATAAGCTTGAAGCTTACACTAATATTTTGACTGAAAGAAATCAGATTAATATTCAGAGCTATTAATAAGGTTTAAACACTGTAATTATGTACTTATTCTTACAAAAGAATTTGGCAGTATGTTGTACATTTATCAGCATTATAAAATGTGTTCTTGTACGATGAAAGAAAAGGTAAACATAGAAAAATCAGAATTATTTATGAATTATTTTGATATTAGTGAATGAAACTCTTATTATTTCTTATGTTACGAGTTGACAAGAACTCAAGTGACAAATAAAGAGTCACGAGTCAGTGTCATTATTCGAAAATACTATAACTTGTAAAAGAATTTTAAAAGTATTGTGTATGAAAATAGGAGAGTATTTCACTCTTGAAAATAAATGTAAAAACATATGAACAAGTGGCAGTAGCCAAGGTCCGAGATATTACGAGTACGCAATATAGATGTTCATTGTCAAGAATATGTTTCTGTGACCTTAGTCATTTGTCGACCATAGAAAGTTATACATTTTTTATCTTAAATCCTTGTGAAAAGTTAGACAAACAGTCAAACAAGTCAACCATGTGTTAAACCTTAGGTGAAAGGTCATTTCCAAGTCAAGTTAGAGGTGTGTGAACTCACGACTACATTTCCTAGGGAAGGGTTTATTTTATTCTAAGACTTTGGCCAAAGTAATGCAAAAGTCTCTACTTGCATTAGTTGGTTCACAGTGTTCGAAATTGCATAATCCAGTCAGATTGGTCATTCTTAGTTAGAAGTTGTCTAAAGTTGTATGGTTGATTGGTTATGTAGGACACAGCACTAGAACTCAGATGGCATGTATTTGTTGATTTCCTTTGTCTATAGTAATTGTGAAAGGTAGGGCCACTCCCAGATGGAAGGTCTATGGGGGACCACCGGTCTGTGGTTGGAGGTAAAGCACTTGGGTGATGCTCTCCCTCTTGGAGACGACTTCGCCAAGACTTGTGAGACAGATGCAGATTTCCAAGTATGGAAGACTTTGTAACACCTACTATGTATTGTAAACTTGTTTACTTTAAATGCAATTTATCTATGTATTGTAAAAGAGAAGATTATCTTATTTTCCAAATTGTAATTATTGCATTATTCATTTTATTATGGATCATGTTAAACAAATGTTATATGAAAGTTAAAAAAAATTACTTTTGGAATTTTAGCATGTGGCAATTACCTTTTAGTTAATTCATTAAGTAATTCCTATTTTGAAAGTTGAATATGTTACAATGTTGGGAATATTCCCCTTCATCCTTCATGCCCTTGGGTTCATTTCAGATTCCTTGTAGACCTCCTAGCCTTTGGGAAGTGTCCCTCCATTTTTCTTCCATTTTAAAGATTGGGTGTCTTCTCCTAGTTTTCCACTTTGGTCTTCCAATAGTCTATAGGTGCTGCTTGGATTTTTTTTAAGTTGAATCATCTTTTAGTGAGTTTGAGGCATTGTCCCTAACTATGAGACCTAGAACAATCATCCATTCAATCTCTAGTTAGGACTCTAGCACCAAAAGTGGGCACTAGAGTAGTTGGGCGCTAGTGTGTAATGTCCCCTCCTAGCCTCTAAGCAATGGACATCACCTTAGCCTATTCCAAAGTCCCTGTAGGCTAAGAGGTTCTAATAAGGGGACTCAATTCCAGCTTTGGGTGTTGGGTTTTCAGTATTCAGGGAGACTTTCTATTTTTAGCAGGGCCAATCTGGTGCTCACTGTCTACAGTGAGTCTCGGTGCTTATCAGTATTTCTCCAGTTTGAGTTTTTGGGATGTCACTTGCTATTTTTAGTACTTACTAAAAATGGTAAGTCTATTTTGGGTAATTGGACCAAGTCAGGCTTGTCTCAGCGACACATATTTTGTTGGTATAAAGTTGCTAAGGTTTGGTCATTTAAATTTTTTATTTATGCTTCAAAAAGTGGTCTTTTATAAAGTAACTTTATATTTTATTATTGAGGGGGTCATAAGGGGACAAATTAGTACCATGGCGCCTAATGCAATCACTTTAAGTTGTTTTTAAAGCATCTAAAACGCTTTTGAAGGCTGGATAAGGTTGGACGCCCAAGCAAGGAGATGAGTGAAAATTAAAATAAAAAGCTAATGTTTGGGTTTGAGATTTATTTTAAAACCAATACAAATGTTTTAAAAAGTAGGCGTGGGTTTTAGGGTTGAGCTTGGTCGCCCTAATTTGGAGAAGCGACTCTTAAAAGTTCTTTTTTCAAACTCATTTCTTTATGGATGCTTTGACGACTTACAGAGATGTTGCTGGTTTGCTACCAGAGGATCTGAGAACGGAATTGAGGACGAAAACCCTCAGTATCCGAGGCTAGTTTCGGTAGTGAAATACCTGCTCAAGTTGGTGAATGGTGATTTCAATCAGGAATCACATCTAGGCAAGAAAGATGAAGATTTTCTAGTTCTTTTGAGGAGATTTATGTTTGGTTTTGATGTGGATTTGCTTATTTTAAAGTTTGGTTTGGTTTGTTGGTGATTTTGGTGTGTTTCAAATTGATTTTTGGGCACTTATATTCTGGACCTGAACTCACATATTTGATCATAGCTCTGAAATGGAATGAGATTTCAATATGGGTATTGGTTAGGATGATGTCTCTTATCAAGGCGATTCAAACAAGCATTGGATTGCATTTTTTGGTGAAGGTTTTGAATTTATAGAGCAAATCGAACTTCCTTGAGGGACGCCTCTTACTGGTGATAAAACTTCAGACTGTGACCTGCTATATATTGGCTCCTAATGTTTAATATTGAGGACGGATTCTGCAGTGCAATGGGTGCTTGAAATCAGGGTGTTTGTAGCCAAAGACATTGTTGCAGTTCGTGGCCTTTGGGAGCTTGAATCTGCTCTTATGCTCATTATCCAGGTCTGAAAAGTTATTGTCTGATTATGCCATTTGTAACTTCAAGACTGTATTTTTCTGTGGTTATAAAAATCAGATTTTAGAATGCTCTGAATGCTAATTGCAAGTGTATTCTCTTTCATCATTTCTGCACTTTGTTTATTATAAAATGCAAGCTCAATAAAAATGCAAGTCACATGAAAACAATGCAAAAACTGTCAAACAACACACTCAGAAAATTATATCAGCAAAGGGTGCAAATCAAAAAAAAATATTGGGGGTTGTTTATTACATAGTGTCCTTTCTAGGTGCTATAGTTGTCTAGCGCACTGTAGTCCTTTAGATCCTCAAACACTAGGCATTTCCAATCATTTCACAAGGAAGATTTGTATATGGAAGTTGTTCCCCTTGGTCTTGTGAGTCTTCCAATGTCTTCATTTTGTTGGCAAGTGTCATAATCTAAAAGTTATACAATCTTAAGCATTGGGAAGTGTGCCTTTGCATGAAGATGATCAATTGTTCCCGTTGGTTGAGGGCTTGTACCTCCTAGTAGGTCAACCTCCTATGAAGGTCTGTCCCTTGTGTTGGTGTCCTTGAAGGGGGATAATTTCCACCTTTGCATTGGTAAGTGTGCCATGCATTCAAGAAACTAATGATCATTCTAACTTGTCAAGGTATGGTATCTCCTAGTTGTCCCACCTCTTACATAGGTTTTGATGAGCACACAATTATAAAGAGAGGGGGAAGGAGGGTGAATAGTATAATACAATTTTAACTTTTTCAAATTTACTTAACCACAACAATAACAACCATGCAAGATCTAACAATTAAGAACACATGAACACCAAGATTTATGTGGAAACCCTTATGGGAGAAAACCACAGTACAAAATAATGTACTTATATAATAATTACTGATTACAACTTTTGTACGCACCAACCTACAGGAGACACCAATCCCCTAGACTAAGCACCAACTCAGTGAGAGTCACCAAACTCTTCTTTAGCAAGGCACCAACCTTGACCTATTTGAGGCACCAACCTATACAATATGACTTGTGAGCACCAACCCACTCGAATTCTCTTAAAAATTCTGTTATAACTCTCTTCCCAATTAGGTACAATTTTCTTCTTGAATATGTTGTAAGCTGATCATAAATTTGCCACAGAAATCTGATCACCATCTCCTTACAAATCTGCACATAATCTTCTCACAATCTCCTCATTAATCTTCACAACTTGGTATTCATAAGTCAGCAAATAATCTTTCATGAACCTGGTGTATATGATGTATTTCCTTTTTTTATTCCACACAAATATCTTCAACATAAATCAAATTTACTCTTCATACTTCTGCTTTCCCTCTTCCTTATGCTCAGACTTTATTCATTGAACTTGTTATGTTTTGGTTTCCACTTGAGCTTCTGTTTATACCACTTCAATTTGCCAAGAGATGTGTCTATTTGAAAGGAAACACCTATTTATATAGATGTGTCTTTTAGTTAATAGACTCAATCGCTGTCTTATGAGATGTAATTATTTCTTTAACCAAATCATTGCCCAACTGCTTTCTTTTGATGAAGCACTACTTCTTTTGGATGAATGAATCGCTGCATCTTTTATGCTCTTAATAAATCACACCTTTTGCATACTAATTCTAATTCATTTTAATCGCTGCCTTATGGAAAATAAAAACAGATCGCTGGCTTTTGTCTTTTTCTGCATATCATTTATTAATCGCTGCTTTGTATTTTTTATTGCTGACTTTACTAATCTTCATCGCTGCTTTTTAACATTTGTGTTTTTCCTTATTTTGTCCTATATGCTTTTTGTTTTTTCTTATGAAACTTTTGTCTCATTTACTTTCATAAATCATTTGCTACTTTTAATTAATTCAATCGCTGCATTTTATATGATGTGATTTTTGCCTTTGTTTAATATCAAGATTCAATATCATTTTATATAATTTTTTCTTTATTTAATTTTGTTTTATTTTTGGAAAACACCAACTTCTTTTTCACAGGTCGGCTACAACGTTACATATCTACTAGTCAGCCTCTAAATAATGTCATTTTAAGAGCTCTTTCATAATCAACTGTATTGAATCTGTTTGGGCATTGCCTTAGATATTATTTGACTTTGATCTTTAAATCTCCGTTTTCTCAATCTGCTCTTTGTCTATCATCATGACATTCATTTCATCTTTACTAAACATATCTCATTCATTTGATTTGACATTAATGACAACCATTTCCCATATTCTCCCATTGGCATCAATGACAATATATTCTAACGGGTTTCCCTTGGTGTTGTGATTGTCATTGAGTGTATTTAGGGAGTGGATTCAAGGTAAATGATTCCCTCATCTTGCCCTTGAGTTCGCAAGAGGATGCAATCGCAAGTTAGAACCCGATCATCATCGTGGTGTAGTTCCACTCTCTCATAGGTCCATCATGGTGACTTCATCACACAATTTGTAAGTCTTCCATTTGTGCCACCTTGCTCAAAGCAATGGTGATGCTTTTAGTGTTGTCAATGTCATGTGTGTCATGCTTGACACAACACTTGTGTGCACATTAGCATACAATGCAACATGTCAATGTCTTATCTTATTTACTAGAGCCATTCTTGTGTTGCCCTTGCAAAAAAAAATGTTTGCTTCGCTAGAGTCTTGTGTGTGTGGCTTGGGGCATTGCACATATGTCAATTTCATGTTTCCAAGTCACTAGTCACATTCTTGACTAAAATTGTTTTTCTTGACCCCACTATTCAAACTTAGTTTGACCCAATTTTTGGATCATACTTCCCCCATTAGGAGGCTTTTTGTCCCCAAAAGCTCAAGGATTAACCAAATGTGAAAATATATTACCCACATCATCCTTGGGAATCCATTTCATTGACCTTTTATCCCAATCATTTACATCTCGTGTTTGCCATGACTTGTTCCCCTTACCTTCTTATCTAGTACCACGTTATCCTTCAAATCTTCTTCAACACCAAGTAAACATCCTCTTCCTCGTCAAACATTGGACCCTCAAGCAAACACAATTTAGTCCATGTTGATGACTAGGTATATTTTCATGTATGCAAATAGTTCCAACTGAAAAGCATTTTGTCCCACCTATTACAAGATTTGAAATGGACCATATTTGATTGGTTTCAAATTTTATGAGGTCCATCGAATCTCTCGTTGCCTATGTACAGCCACATCTTGTCACAAACTTGGAACTTGTTGTCCATCCTATGTTGATAGAGTTTAGACTCTCTCAATTAGTGTCTTCTTACAAGCAATCAAGATGCACGTCTTGCTAAAATAATCTACAATGAGCACTATCATATCTTGTATCAGCCCCTTCATAGTGATCAATGATGAAACTGGTGACTCCTCCACTTCTAGCCTAGACTATGATATGATGAGACCTTCTCTCTCTAGTACTCCTCAACTTATGCTCTTTGGGGTTCTTGTTCCCCCTACTTCACTCTTTTTGTATTGGTTTCTTGACCAATTATATTGGTGGTCCCTTGTTTTATATTTTGTTTTTGGTTCTTCCCGTTTGTGGGCCCTCTCTAGGATTCTCCTCCTAGAGCTTTCTTTGTAAACTAGTGTACTCTTGAGTCCCATTGACCTACTTTTGGATGCATGGACATTAATATAATTTCTTTATTTCTTTCACTACAACAAATAGATAATCATGCCCATATTTTGTCTTTGGGAGCCAACCTACAAAGTCCATTGAGATGCTCTCCCATGTCCTGTAGGCACAAGCAATAACTGGTACAGCCCAAGCTTCCTATTGCTTGGCTTACTTATACTACAAGGCTTGCAACTCCTAACAAATTTAGATTCATCCACTTGAATGTAAGTCCAATGAACATGCTACTAAAGATTGGCAACCATCTTTGTCACGCTGAAATGTCCTACAATAATTGATGTGTGAGCCTCCCTCATGAACAAAAGTCTTCTTTTTTGGCAAGCATAGTTTCCCCGCTTTGCATAGAAGCCCATCCATGAGATAGTAATCAAGATTAGGTTCAAGCCCAACCACCATACCTCTTTTTGCTTTGTCACTCCAAAATGTCCTGGAATATGTGATGTGTGAGCCTCTCGTGAACAAAAACCTTCTCTTTTGGCAAGCATAGTTTCCCCATTTTGTATAGAAGACCATCCTTGAGGTAGAAAGGAAGATTAGGTTCAAACCCAGCCACCATATCTCTCTTTATTGACTGATATACTTCACTGAAGTCAACATCATGTTCATAATCTTTGGCATATACTTCATTTCCAAAGAGCTCCAACATGAAAAGTGTGCTTACCTCTGAAAGAAGTGGCAATTTAGAGAGTATATCAGCCATTTTGTTAGTTACACCACACTTATATTTAATCATAAGATGAAATTGTTGCGAACCCCTTCCATTTGTAATGATGGGACTGTTGTAGACTTGTCTGTACTTGATAATATTGCAAAGGTTGGTGATCGATGTGCACCACTGCTTCTTTACCCATAAGGCAGTGTTTCCATTCTTATGTGTTGAGATCAAAGCATAGAGCTCATTATCATAGATTCTATAATTTAAGAAAACCCCTTTAAACAACTCAGAATGATAACAAACAGACCCTACCTCCTTGCAACAAAACTACTCACATGGCATCATCATTTGCATGTCTCAATGTCAAAGGGTTGTTGAAGACTGTGAAGAGCTAACACTAATGCATGGCTAATTTTGTGCTAAAGACTATCAAAAGCACACTCTTGTCTTGTACCCCAATGAAAACTCTTACCAACCCCTGTTATGGCATACAAAGGAGCAGCAACATATGAAAAACAATTCACAAATTTTTTGAGGTTTTAGACTGCTCCAACAGAGATCCTAATCTCTCAAACAGTTGTGGGCATTGGTAAATTCATTATGGCCTTTACTTTATATGGGTCAATCCTTATGTCACCATTCATGTATTATCCCTTACTAGTTTGTGGGTCTGAGCATTGTACATTACTTCCAAGATTTCTCAAATCTGTTGTACTACACCCGGAGTATATTTTTTGTTGGCTATATAAAGTACTGTTCCCAATAAATAGTTTCCAGACTCATAGACTCCTTCACAACTCTCGCAAACTCCTCATGAACTCCCTTAATGCTTGGTGTGGCACCCTCATACTTCTCCAACAATGGCAGCAGCTGCTAAATAAACCTTTCTGACTTGGTACACTTCTTAAAATCCCTCAGGCACTCTTTCTAGAGGTTGCCACCCTCATCAGCATGCCTCCATATTGCTGCAACTAGCATAAATAGCTATTCCCCATGTCTCCTCAGCATTCAATAGACCCACAAGTTACTCCTGTAAGCCCTCACGCCTCACCAAGTTTCACATCCTGCAGACAAGGCGTCCAATATTCGCATGACTTAGTATGGTGTGCATACATCACTTCCTTATCTCCATGCTGCCCCAAAACCCTGTTTCATGTCTGTATATTTCAGATTTATGTCACCTTTATTAAGATATCCAACCTATTTTTGACAAGGTAAGCAGGGTTTTGAAAGGGCCCAAAACCTTGTACAAAGCGAAGAAATAGAACATAGCCAAGCACCAAAGTATCAAACTTTGCCAACAAAACAAAACAGCAGAAAAAGGTTTTGAAGGGCACCTGAAACCCTCACAAAAAGCAAAGAAACAATGGAAACACCATAGCACAACAAAAAACCATCAACCAGCACCTGGCCACCAAAAAACCAAGAGAAAACAAGCTAGAAGACAAGAGGGGCCACACCCAAAAAAGAGCCACACCAATCAAGGAGGTTTGAAATTGTGTCCAAACAAAGAGCTCATAAGGGGAGCTTGATCTAAATGGGTCAATCCAATAATCTTAGACGAATCAATCTCATTCATACTAACAGGAAAAAAAATTATCCTTGAGGGGGCTTTCCAACTCCCTTGCCAAGGGGTTCACCAAGTCTAACTTTTCAGTGGGAAAAACAACAGAGGAGCCCGAAGCCTTCCCAACAGAACAAGTCTTCAAAGGATTGAAACCCTGGCAAGAGCGGGAAAAGTGAGCAATTCTAAGGCAATGAGAGCACACCAAAGAGGAAGAATCAAAGAGAATACTCTGTTCCCAAACACCCAACTCGGAACAAATCTTAATTTTATTTGGTAGAAGCTTACCAAATTCAACCAAAACACAAAATCTTGCATAAACTAAGTGTTTCATGTCTTTTGTGATCCTATCCATGACTAAGAAAGAACCAAGACTATTACCAATATCTCGAAAGATTTCTCCGTCCTAGAATTCCAAAGCAAGTGTTGGTAGTCTTACCCAAATAGGGGCCCAATCGAAGCTATCCATGGAAACCACAAACCCCATAGTCCAACTTTTCAAAAGGAGTACAGATTTTCGAAAGAACCAAGTCCCACCAATTAAGACACCCTTACTCTGCTCAAGGAGGTGGAAGGAGGAAAGGAAAAATCTTTTAGGCATTGAAGCCACCTACAATAGACCAAAAGCCTTCCATTTAACTAGAGCCCAATTGCGAATAGAGTCAATATTAGGACTAGGACAAGGGCCTAAGAACCTCCCAATAAGAGCATTACCAACAGCAGTAATAGATTTTTCCACCATAGCATCAGAAATCCGAAAAGAGAGGCTAGAGACCACCAAAAACCCCTGCTCCTTAGCCTGGACAGGAGTAGCAACATCCCCCTCACACATAGGGAGGAGTCCCTTAACAGCATCCAAACCCAAAGGTGAAGCTGTAACATCTAACTCACTAGAGAAGTCAGAGGACAAAGGGAGGTCAACCAAACCAAACTCAAAGCAGAGATCCTTCACAGGCGTCCGAACAATGTTCATAACTTCAGATCTAGAAGCCAGAGACACACCCAGATTCACATCCAAGCCAAGCCCAACACTCTACAACCTGCAATCCTGTTGAGTAGGAATTGGGTGATTAAACAAATATCCGACCTATTAAACAATAAGAAATGCCCTCTTTATTAAACTTTTTGTTGGTTAACAGATTTGTCACCTAACTCTATATTCGCACACCCACAGAGGTGACAAATGTAACAACAGTTGAATCAGTCATAATAGTGTTTTATGTCGATTCTCTGCTTGTTTTACAAGGTGGCAGCTACCTTCTTCGGATATTCAATGAATGATTTTTAACCAATATCGCTTTTAACCAGAAAGCAAATGAAAGGAAATGCTTTTAACCATAAAGCAAATGAAAGGAAATGCTTTTAACTAGAAAGCTTTGAAAGGCATCCATACAACATCAAATATTGAAAACTTAAACTACCAAATTACCAAAGCTATATTTAAGAAATCTTTATGCATCCATCACCATAAAATCTTTATTCACAGATAAACATTCCACGGCGACAAAACTAATCAAACATCCATCACTCCAATAATAGATAATTCACTGGAAAAATACTCAGCATAAGCAAAGTAAATCCACACACCATAACACAAAGATCATGCATGCACGAACTTCACCATTGTCTTTCTATATTGAAATAACAAAAAGCTGTAAAACTTAAAGATAACAGAGTTTTTTTTTTGCTCTAATGAGTAAAACAAAGTTTTCCCAAAAGATCCCTATCGCCAAGCATCCACCCCATATTTAAAGATTACAAATTGTCTTTGATAACGGTTTCTTGAAGACAACCATTTCAGAAATTAAAATAAAAGTCCTTAAAGTATCAAGAGAGCCAAATTAAAGAAAATAACATAACTAAAACTCATCAGCAGTCCCAGCTCTGATTCTTTCGCTTCCAACTATCTCCACCTCCTGCTGCTCCAGAAACGCCTCCTATGCCTTTACTCTTTGCCTGTATTCCCAGTACTTGGTGACAATTACAGTAATGTTTTTGCTTCCTGGAGTCGTGGTGATTTGTACTCTTGTCCTCCATCTTGAAAGCGCACGGTCTGACTCAGCAATTGTTTCATAGATGTTGTCACTTTCAGCCTTAAATGCACTCATATAGGTCTATAAAATGCTCAATTTTCTGAATGAGTCTACAGTGGTTGTCTTTGGATCACCTACCTCATTGTGATACACTTCTTTATATTGTTTTGATATGTCTGCAACATCCAATTTCTTTTCACCAAATTCATCCGTGAGGTCCACTTCGAGGGCATTGAAATTCTCCTTGATCTTCACCAATATGTCAAAATATTTTTCTAACACTTTATTGATCGCCTTGATATAATCCTCATATATTGACAATTTCCAATCCAAGGAATCAAACCAATTAGGATCAATTTCTTTGGGATCATTTACCAATTTCTCCCTAATCAACAAAGTGTGCTCCATGGAGAGTAATTCTGCAATTTCCTTAGAAAGCACATATGTGCTACTATGTTCTCTCCTCATCAGCTAGAGTTCAGATACCAGCTCCTTTCTTTTATCAGACGCATTAACATAGAATTGCACAAATTTACAAATGTAGAAAAGGCCATCTTGGTAAAGCCTTTCTATCCACTCACTGGCAGACTTAGCATAACCTAAATTTTTCTTGACCTTTTGCACAGTGTCAGAATCAATACCTTGAACATTTGAGCTTGAGGCTTCCCCGGGGGTTGGAGTAACAATTGATGAAATAAAATTTCTTAAAGAAAGAATATGAGATTGCAACTAGAGATTCTCCTTTTTCTATTCCTTCGCTCTTTTAATCAATGCATTAACAAAGTAATCAGAATGATAGACATCACCTTCAAAAGTAGATGGCCCCATGTCAATGTGAGTAACCTTGTAATCGGCCTCTGTTATCTCATTTTCATTCAAGTCTTTTACAGGATCAGCGATTTCCAACAGTTGATGCCCAGAAGCAGAATCGGTGACTATCCATGACATTCTTTTGGCCTTTTTTGGCTTATGATGACCTTGTAGCAGCATAGCAACTGTATCCAACTCAACTGCCATTGTAGGAACATTCTTTCTTTTATTCTCTACTACTTTCTTTAACCATGTTGGAGAAGAAGCCACAAGCCCAGTATCTCTGCTTTCAGCACTTACATTCTCCATTTTCTCAACTAACTGAACAGAAACAAAAGTATCTTGCACCGGAGGAGGAACTTCAAAGAATGTGGGAAAAGGATTATCTTCAATTATATGTTGGAAAATGCCCTTGGAGTCTGTAGGCGTTGGTTTTTCCTGACTGGCTCTTTTCTTAGTTACCGAGGAGGGCATACTATCCTGTTCGCAAATTGACTTTAACTTCCTGGCTTTTTGCCGTCTCCTCCTGATTGTGAGCCAGTGCCAGACGACCTAGTCATTTGTTTTCCAGACGAAATATTTATGCCAAAGGCCTACACAATCCCTTGTTCATTTCTTTGCGAAGTCCTTTGCTCCTGAGGAGAACCTGCACTCTGCCACCATTTTCCATTTAACCAGTCTAAAGTTCTTAAAACAGGAGCAAAACGAACCATTAAATCCGAGACTTCATCCTCCAACCATTTAATTCTATACGAGGGCTTAGCAGCAAGGACCTGATATTCGAGATCAATAATCACCGAATCTTCCTCCACATCTTCTGGAATATTAAAGGAGATACCAAAAGTTTGTATCTGCTTTAAGGTCAACCTCATAAAAGTTCTCCTTTGCACCTCACCTTCATCTATACAGTCTTCCCAAAAATCCTCAATATCTAGGTGATGTTCATAACTGCTAGCTCCATACAAATTATGTTTAACATAGCCCTTGCTATCAAAATTAGTTCTCGCCAGCAAATACTAAAAATTAAACGCATTCAGGGCTTTCTCCGCACCCCTAGCAACATTATTACTTTTACAGGAAAATGAAGGCATGGACAATGGAAAAACATATCCATTCTTTCCCATGCTTGAATATTTAACATTCACAATGGCCATCTGCCGGCAAACTTCAAGAAAAACAAGAAAATCACTTGGATAACGAGGCAACCTCAATGGAGCCTTCTCAAAACCTCCAATTCTAAGATAAGTGAATCTGTTGAACTGAATGTAAAAACTTCCAAATCTCATTACCATGGCAGCCACTTCAAGTGAAACTTCACCCCGAAGCTCAGGGTTTCCATCAAATCTTCTTACAATCTACATCAAGAATGTGTCATTGACAAAACAGTAATTCCTCATTCCAACCTGCTTAGTGAGTTGTGGAAAGCTTCTATACACAGGCGTGTCCAGCGTCGGAGACCCTTGCAGTTCCAACCCTGCCCAGACAGCCTCTTGACTAGCTAAAATGTAGACCAGATATGAGCACATATGGAATGCAATAGTTTGCCAGAAATTTATCAATTGCTCATTTAAGTGATAACTAATAATCTCAGCCCAGTCAATGAATTTGTTTTCACTACAAATTACCAAAATGAATCAACACGTCCAAAATTCAAAAGAGCCTGAATATGCATTTCCAACTACATGATGCAACATGGTGATAGCATATGAAATTTCATCCTTAAAATGGACCCTTCTAAGTTTTGAGGGCAACTGAGACTTACCCTTTTTCTCAAACTTCAACCAATTCTTTGCAATGGAATTTCTACACTATTCATTCATTCTGAAAAACTCGTCGCCGACTGCTATAGACATTTCTTCCACAATTTCTCTCTCTGGAACGCTTAATGCACGAGAAATGACTTCAAGAGTGATTCTTGCAATGACAGACCCATCCACAGCTCTAATTTCCTAAGTCTCTGGAATGTAGCCCCTTGCACACGCAATCACTAGGTTGATGCTTTGCACAGCTTCGAGAAAAGCGCCCGTGTGCGCCAAACCGCTTTGCAAAATTTTATCTCCTAGTGGCATTCTATTATTTTGCTCCAGGCGCACCAAAGACTCCTCTAAATTGAGGTGCCCAATTTCAATGTCCCTCACGCCAAACTAGTGATTTTGAATTCCACTCTGCATGAGCGCAAATCCACGGAGAAAGAATGCTTGTACTTTGAGAAGTATTGGCAGAGAATAAGGGTGCAAGCTAAATGACTTAATGAATACTTCGCCACCCAACTTATGTCATTACTTGATAGGACGTGCATTTAATACGACATTCAATTTCATTCCTCGAAAAGATAGCCTTTAAACCTACATGCTTTTTTGAAAACCTTGAAAAGACAACTCAAGGTTAGTCCGTGCATATCATTTGATGAGATGGTGGCGCCTTTTAAGACCAAGAAAAATCCACAATGTCACGTGGTCGTAGAAACTTGGAACCTTAGAATTAAAGTCGGGAGTTTCGAAGTTTTGAAAACCTCTGACCCACCGACTTCAAAGACAACCAACAAAGGCTTGCAACTCAACAAAGAGAACCAAGTCAGACAATTGGGAAGTTATGAAAATTTAGAACTCCGTGACAAGGTTATTAAACTTAGAGGACTAGCAACCAAGGTTAGGAAAAATACAAGACTCACGACTTTGAGCAATTGTCAAGAAAAATAAACAGCAAGGCATTGAAAATGAATGAGGTAAAAGACTCGAAAGGCCTAAGGAGGGGAAGTTTAAAATTGCTAATACCACTTTAAAAGTTGCGGGTAACAACTTCCCGTGCCTACATGACCTTTTATTCAAGCACTTCACACCAGTTAACTATTATTTTGACCTCCTTTGCAAACACACAACCAGGTATAAACTACAAACCTACCGAAACCTAGGAAAAAAATCTTCCAATTTTGCACAAAATCTCAAACTAAGTCTTTTCAGCACATTTTGTGACCCTAAATGAGTCACGCCATATTGGCTAGGGAAGATCTTTCACTCCTGAAACCAATCTTACCTTAGGGTTTCATCTAAGGCGTTTGAGATGAACAAAGTTCAGTCTCACAAAGAAAATAGAGTTCAATATAAATTGTTCCAAATAATTCTCTCTTCTCGAAACCTTCTTTTATATCTTTTCGAGGGAAAAAAAATTATTTTCTTTTCTTTTTTCTTCTATTTTCCAATCAAGTCCTCAAAGTGTCCTTACAAAAATCACTTTATAGAATTATTTTGAGGAGCATTTAATTTAATAATAAAATACAAGTTGCCTTTCAATAAATTAAAATAATTTTCCAGGCAACTTATATAAATTATTAAATTATTTGGAGTTTGGATTGTTTTAAAAGGGGACATGACAATTCCCCAACATATGACCAAGGTACACAAGTAAGGTCTTTGCAAATTCACATTTCTTTCCATTCAACAAAAGTTTGTTCTCCTTCAAAATTTAGAACATCTTCTCAAGATGGAAAACATGATTTTCATATGTTCTGCTAAAAACCAAGATATCATCTACATAAACAATGACACATTAATAAATAAGGGGGCTTAGTACTCATTGATCAACCAGATGAAGGTGGATGGAAAAGATTTTATCCATATGTTTTCCTAAAAGCCAAGATATCATTGAAGTAGACAATGACATGTGAATCAATCAAGGGTCATTCATCAACCACATGAAGGTGGTCGGAGCATTGCATAAGCCAAAGGGTAGAACAAGCCACTCATAAAGACCTTTCTTGGTCTTAAACTTTGTCTTTCATGTCTTCTTTGATCGTAACTTGATGATACCCTGATTTCAAGTCCAATTTTGTGAAGTACGTTGCATGTTGGAGTTGATCAAAATCAACTATCTGGAGCAGCAAATACCTATTCTTGATGGTGATTATGTTTAGACCATGATATTGAACACACACAAGCCATGATCCATCATCTTTTGGCACTACAACAAGAGAAGGATCGCAAGGAGATATTTCATTTGCCTCAATCAAACTCTCACAAGTAGATCCCTATATTAGGCAATGGACAATTCCATTGCATCCCATGCTCAATAGAATGCTTACGATGCAACCCCCAAGCTCCAAGAATAATTCTGAAAATTCCTTCACCAACTCACCTACCTCTCACTGTTCTTGGTGAGTATGCCACCCATGTAAGTTCTTAATCTCAAAACACTTTTTGCTCTCCCTTTCCTCTAAGCAACAAGAGAGCAAACTTCACACTTGCATTGATTAATTGCTTAGCCTGATGTGCACTAAACATTGAATCTTAGCTTTTCTCATGTAGGAGTTCAATGTGAATGCTTCACCATTCAACATAAGTCTATACTGATTTTTTCTTCTTAAGTATATGGCATCGTGCACATACAAATATAGACTGCCAAATATAACTCTACATACAACAAGAGGAATTGCATCAACAAGAACCTCATTATTAAACTTAGAGTTCACAAATGACATTGCTTCTTGACTCATTTGTCAACTACATGTTTCAACCAACCAGAAGAGTATGGTTGAGAATGATCCATGAGCTGCAATCTAAGCTCTCCAATGAGTTTTTGAGAAATCAGATTAGCCTATGAGCATGTACAAAAAGTGCATCAACCTTCTTATCCTTGACTTTGATTTTGATGTGGAAAAATTTAGTGAGTTCATCTTCCTCTTTAAAAAATAAAATTCCCACCACACACACACGCTTCCACACTATGGTACATGACAGCTTGTCATCCATATCAGAGTCACACTTTATCTCCTTGCCCTTGATCATGAAGGTGTTGTTTTTGTCATTCTTTTTCTTCCTTCATGAGGGTGTTAATTTGGGATGTGGTTTCCAACATCTTTCATCTGAATGCATCTTAATCACAATGTGAACAATGAAACTTATTTTTCCCCTAACCCTTGTACTTCTTAGACTGATGCATAGGCATTTTTCTTGTTTTTTATCCTTATTCTTGCTTCCAGCTTCTTGTTGTTCGTTATACTTTTGTTTTTGCTTCAAAGAGGAGATTTTCTTCTTGTCTAACTCAAGATGGTGTGCTTCAAAGCACACTTCATTAATGTTGTCAAGTTTTGCCATTAAAACAAGACTTTTGAGGTTTCAAACAGCCCACCTATGTATTTAATCAAGATCTCCTTGTCCACAACATCCCCAATCGCATTGCACTCTTCCTAAACTTGCTAGTGTACTGTTGGACTCTTTGTCCTTGCCTTTGATGGAAGGAGTACCATTACATAACCCTCTTTTCCTCATGACAAATTGGCTAAAATTGCTTTTTCAACAGACCTTTGAAGTCTTCCCATTTTGAAATTGATGGAACTTTGTGAAATTCTAAAGATAAGTCATAACTCTCATACCAAGTTAATGTATGACTGGACAGCTTAAACCTTGCAAAGGATATTTATTGATGAGGAACTCTCATACCAAGTTAATCTGTGACCAAACAGATTGAGCCTTGCAAAGGATATTTAGTGATGAGGAGTTAGTAGACTTCTATATAAGCAATCCACTAATCAAGCTTTTCCACATTGGTTTCTCCACTAAATGGTTATATGTCTATATGTGCTTCAGCTTTGAACAAGCCTCCATGGGATGTTTCACCTTGCTCTGATCTGGCCTTCCTAGTTCCTTCTCTTCTTTATGAAACCTTGCCAATCCAATTTTCTCAGTCAAGGCCAACATGATGCTCTCAAGTGCATCTTCCCAACTGAAATAGATATCCTCACAACATCATCTTCAAGTATTTTGAAGTGCATTTCCCCATCTTGTTCCTCTCTTATGATCTTACATAGTTGCTCTAATACATTCTCTTAAGTCAAGTTTGGGTTCATAAGGGATCAAATTTCCACTTCTACTTGACCTTGTAGATTAGAACCTGCTCACAACTCCAATTTATGATCTTACTAATGTTCTAATACCACTTGATCCATAAAACATAGGAGATATTATCCTTGTGATCACCAAGATAAGGATATCTCGATGTCAACCCTGTCTACAACCTTCAAAACTATCTGAACACTTTAAATGAGGATACAATTTATTGTAACATATATTGAATATGTTGAGTTTATATTGAATATGATGAAAACTCAACAGAAACATGAAAACAAAGCATAAACTCGCAAGAAACATACACACGCATTACTACAACAAGAAGATAACATAGAGTGTAATGTCCCCTTCTCAATCCTAGACACTTATGTGACCGTTAGCCTATTTCTAAAGACCCGTAGGCTACTCAAAGGCAATTTTAGGGTTTCCAAGGTTCTTGGAGGTTTCTTGTCAGTGTTCAAGAGTTTGTTGCAGGAGTTTGTCAATATGCTTTCTAGGTCTTCCTAGGTTTTCCGAGAACCTTGATGGGTAGTCATTGCTATTTTTAGCAAAGTCTATTTTTAGTAAGTCACGATGGCTACCCAGAATGTGCTCATTTTGAGTTTGGAGTCACCTCCTATTTTTAGCAATATGCTATTTTTAGTGTTATTTCTGGCAATGGTCTTGGCAACATTTCAGCTCAGAGTTGCTATTTCTGGCAGTGTGGCAATGCAGTGTTTGGCATTTTGATATTTTGAGTAATGGCTTCTCCAACATTCTTGGAGTTCAAAAACAGAAGGTTGGCAAACTTAAGTTGTTTTATATTTTCATGTTTCTTTTTGGCCCCCACGCCTAGAGGGAGCAACTTAAGTTGTTTTTAAAAAGGGGACTCATGTGTTGGACACCTAACTTGAAGACTTAAGCATTTTAAAAGGTTGAATTTATGCATATCAAGGGTGGATGCCAAAGTATGAGGTATAAAGTGATTTTAATTAAATATTATATTTCTCCAAAAGGTGGCATCCCTTTTTGGGAGGGAAAAGCATTTCAAACTTCTAGGTCCTTAAGCCTATTTATATGCCCTCTCTTGCTCTCATTTGGTTATGCTATCTTGATATAACAAAATGCTGCCGAAATGCAAAATCAACTCTTGGGGCTTTGAGGATGAAATCCCTCCAAGCTAACTTCAGTTTCGAGATTGAGAGATATCTCCTAGCTGAACAATGTTGCAGCTTCATTTCAAGGGTTGCAGTTGAGCGAACATTGGTGATGGCTATCTCATTTACTTCAATTTTGATTAGCTTTGATGTCTTCTAGTATTATTTTGGTGTGTTGGTGTGTTCATTTTGCTGTTTGGAGGTTTTTTGGAATGTGTTATCAGTTTTTGATGTTGCTGGTTTATGCCTAGCTGACCCACGTTTTTGCTTGTACTAACCGGAGGGGTTGAAATCCTTTTGTGGGTGTTGATCCTATGTTCTTCTCATGCTTGGGCGCCCCTTTTCCTAAAGTTAGGCAAGTTTAGGTGGAGAGCTGGATTTTTAAGAAGAGGTTGACCTACCTAGGAGGTCGTACCATTTGCTAGAAGTGCCTTGGGTTTCATGCCAATGCATATCAGATTTATTTGTGGTGGCTTGCTATCTCAATTTGGATGCCTAGGCCTGCTATTTCATTTGCAAGTGATTTGAGATCATTCCAATGAGTTTTGGAGGAGTTATGACCATTTCATGAGGGTTGATTGAGTGTCCGTGTTCGCTGTTCATGCATATCAGACTGCTGCACCAGTCATATCAGACCTGATACTCCTTGTTTTTTTCATGTTTTATGATGCCTAACTGATCTTATGTTGCAGGGATTGATTATTGATGTATTGGGCTATGATATTTGTTGATGTTAATGGCAGTGTCGGTCATATTCTTCCAGCCGATCTCCTTTACTCATGATGATAAATTAAATAATAGCCTAAGGCTATTTAATTTATAGAGACATCAATGTGAAGAGGCACGATTATTAAGAAAAGAAGCGATCTCTAAAAAGGGCAAACATTATATGCTTTATGAATGCGAATTCATTTATTTGAGGCCGACCTCATGATGGGACGCGATTATCTAAGAGTCATCTCTCTTGTTTGGAGGCCAACTTGATGTTTTTCAAAAGATGTGTCTCTCCCTCCACACTTGTATATATATTCAATGAGGTTCATTCATTCGATCATCCATTTTTTGTTGTTCATCATAAGTCATCATAGATAGTGCGAATTCTGTAGAAGGCTGAATATATTATCAGCAGATTGTATTACATTGATACTGTGGTTGCATCTGTTTGTGGTGCATGAAGCAAGTTCATTCCATCCTTCTCTCAAGTGCGAATTGTTTCAAGAGCAGATCGAGATCAGTAGGAGGCTGAGTATTTTGTTGGCAGATTACATCACTGTATTTCTGTAGTTTCATTAGATTGTGGTGTTATCTCTTGGACCTCTTATTGGCCTTCATTGTAAAGGAGACTTTGTTTTGAGACTCAATATATAAGTGGTATATTGTTGCAGGGTTTTTCTCCCTCAGGAGGAGGGTTTTCCCAGGGTATCTGCTGTGTTGTGTGTTTATTTTTTGAATTAATTTTTGTGCACTTAATCTGATATTAAAATTTAACATGGTATCAAAGCGGGTGTGAAGTAAGATCTTGATCAGATTGTGCATTACAGTGATACTCTCTTTTCTCTCTCTCATTCTTGAGTAATTCTATCTCTTTGTCAAGATGGTGAACGGGTTGAAGATTGAGGATAGGCTTGAGGGAGCATCAAATTTCACTTCATGGAGGTTCAGAATCACGCTCACCTTGGAAGAGAATGATTTGGCTGAGTTTGTGGAGACCAAAGTTCCCGAACTAGAAGAGGAAGAAGAGAAGTTGCAATGGAGGAAGAAAGACATCAAGGCAAAGAAGATGTTGGTTGATTCCGTTAAAGATCATATTGTTCCTATCATCTCTAACATGAAGACGGCGAGGGAGATGTTCAAGTCTTTGGAGGAGATTTACGAAATCAACAACACGAGTCGAGCTCTTGCACTGAAGCAACAATTCCATCATGTGAAGATGGCGAAAGGAGAATCGGTTATTGCTTACTTCATGAAGATTTCAGAGTTGAGAGACTAGCTCTCTACAATTGGCCATGTGGTAGATGACAAGGACTTGACCATGCTTGCTCTCAATGGTCTTCCTTCATCATGGGAGTCTTACATTCAACGGATCAATGCAAGAACGAAACTTCCTAAGTTTGATCGGTTGAGAGCGGATTGCATTCAGGAGGAGTCTAGATTAGCTGCAAGAGGAATTGGTCAAAGCTCCACTAATGAGGAGATTCATGTTCTTGCCACCCATTCATCAAAGAAGAAAGGAAAAGGTGGAAAGAAAGGATACTTCAAGAGAAATAGAGATAAGCAATCCAATGGTGCCCCCGCATTCAAGAAGAAGAGAGACCTTTCTAAGATTCAATGCTTTAGATGTGACAAGTATGGTCATTTTGCTAAAGAGTGTCCCTCTAGGCGTAAGCAGTAGACTACCATAGCAGATGTTGGTGAAGCTTCTCCACAGAAGGATTCTTGTGATTACTTATTCTATTTGGCTTTGTCAAGTAGCATACCTACCGACACCAACACTTGGTTGATTGATGTAATGTCCCCATTCTTTCGCGAGCATCAGAGTTGGTGGATTAGCCTATTACATCGATCCTCGTAGGCTAATGGGTATGGATAGAGGGTCACTTGAACGGGCACTTGGTCGGTAAAAGGCAATATTGGTATCCCGAGTATGGTGACGTGGTGAATTTGCGCGTTTGGCGTGTTATTGGAGCTTAAAATATTGATCTTCACCATTTATTTCACTTCCTCAGGCTTAGAGACCATGTGTCTATTATTTAAAGGGGTCACTTTCTATTTTTCAGTTACTATTCATGGCTAAAGTGAAAAAAGAAATAACTTAAGTGAATAGTGTTTTTTTTAATGAATAGTGATTTCAATGTCAAATTATAAAAGACCTTGAGAAAGTTCGACCCTCTCATGCATGAAGTTATTTTGATGAATGAAACTTGGAAGTGTGGAGTTTGGGAGAGAGGGAAACTAGGGTTCCTGATTTCTGCAGTGGGTGAGCCTGGATTGGGCTTTGTTTGTCGAATTTGTGCTTCTTGATGGTGTGAAATACCACCCTAAAGTTGCAGATCTGAGTTTAGTGGATGCATTTGGAGCCATATTTTGCTGATTACAAGTTGTTGGAGGCATCTTCTAGAAGGGTTTTTGCTGCCAGCATCTCCATTCGCCATCTAGAGGTAGTTATTTTCATTTTGGAAGATTTTGAAAGCTGATTTTAACATCTACAGCCAGCCGCCTTCTCTTGAGGGTTTCTACCAGCCAAAGGAAATAAGACGCCTCCAATTAGTGGCTGCTTCTTCATCCAAAGTGGGCGCCCATCATCATAGAAGACTTCCAATCCGTTATTTGGTGGGAGAAGTTCGTAAGTTAGTTTGTATGAGCATATTACTTGGGGCGGGTACTGTAGCAAAGCACTATTCACAGTGCTGTTTGGCTGTAAGTTGAAGTTTAGTAGGAGTTATAATTGGGTTCAAGTCTGATGCAATCTATATGTTGTATGCATTTTATTATGTAATGAAGAACTCGTGATTGGCTTCGAATTGAGTATTATAATCGATGTATCTCAATAGAATTGTTTATTGAAGTCTTTACGCCATGTACATGCTCTTAGTACTTGGCTTCTAAAACGAGTCATTTCTTGATGCATCTCAGTGGATTAGTTTCTTAAAGGTTCATATTATATTTATATGCTTGTTAAATTCATGTATATCCTTGGCATCCAACATCAAAACACAAAAACTAGAAAAAGAAACAAACACCAAACACAAATCAGACCTACAAGCACCGTGAAACCATCGAAGTAGAGTGTCGGTTCATGACAGTGGTGTTAGAGCATTTCACTACAGTGGTAGCAGAGTGGATCACCGGAGTGTGGTTCATCACAGTGGTATCAGAGCGGTTTCTTGCCAACCTGTTGGGTAGGTTTCAACTGCAGTTTGGAGGTTTCAGTTGAACATGGCCACTTCCTAGAAGCAGTGGGACAAGAACATGAAAATTTTTGAACAAAGCTTAAAGAAGTTGGAGGAAATAAGTAAATTGCTTAGAGACCCCACAACTAGAAGCAGTTTATCTCGGTATATGACTTCAAGTTCTAGCAAAGGTCTAACATCACAAAACATAAAGAAGTTGTGTTCCTATTGCAGAGAGTTGTACGATTTAAACCATGATTGTCCTTTGAGACCTAAGGGCAAGGCGCATAGAATAATGTGGGCTCCCTATGAGGATTCAAAGCCTAAAAAAGCTGACCAGCATTCAGCAGATCCCTTGGTGAGCAAAAATCAGACCTTAGAAGATCTACTTGTTGATGATAGAATTGGAATTTCTAAGGCAGCTGGAGAGGAAAGGTACGTGAGTCCTTTGAAAGATGAAGAAGAGTTAGAACACAAGGGTGATGGGCCTAAACAAGATGCCGAGAGGTTGCAAAATGGACATGTTGAGGGACATACACATGAAGAAAAATCAGAACAAAGGCTTTTGGGGTTGGAAGATTTACAGGATCCTTTGGCGGAGAAGGATGATAAGATTGATCAAGCATTGACACGAGTAGACTCTACATCGTCTTTTGAGACATCCTATGAGACATATAGCAGCAGTGCCTTAGATGATGATGTGCGTGCTGATGATAGCATACATGATGATGCTGATCATGATGAGAATGAGGTTGACTCAACCTCGTACTATAGTGCAGATTTGGGTGGAGAGCAAGAGGCAGATCAGGAGATGGAGTGCGAGAAGATCGACAATCCATTGTTCGAGATAGATGCTTCTTGGTCATATGATAATCCGCTCTTTGAGATAGATGTTGATCACCCCCTTGACTTGAGTCCTGAGATGAGCATTGATTGTGGATCGAGATTTCAGTCAGAGTTCGCAATGGAGTTTACTGAGGCGAGCATTGCGAGGAGTGCTCAACACTTCTCTTCTAGTCCACATACAGAGGATTTGTTGATGCTTCAGTGTGGATTGGTTCAGGACGTATACCATCCCTTTTTGGATGGAGAGTTACCATCTTCAGTAGACGGAACTAGGGGTTGCAAATACCCGACTCAGTTGTTGGCGGGTGAGTACTTGCAGGATCAGTATTTAGTCTACCATCGGGCTGATGTGTACCCAACCAGCTTTGTTGCTTCTTTGTTTCAGAGACTACTGGTGGACACAAGGTTACAGAGGGATTATAATGTTAGCAGGCTTGATGGCAAAGGTGGATATCACATCCATGAGAGTTTAGCGGAGGTTATGGAGAGATGTTATGTAGTTGATGCTTCCAGTTATCCTTACCTCCTCAGGATGGATGGACATGAGTTTGGTTTATATTGGGATCCAGGTGGAGACAGAGTTAGCACGGCCGTTTGGATGGGTCCCAGTGTATTGCTTCACCACTTCTGGTATGGTGGAGTTAGGATCAGTGTTGAGAGAATCCTGAATGATATTCACAGCATTCAAGAAGTTGTTACCAGCACTGATAACAACCTTGATTTTCATGACAGCAGTGATGAAACTTGGCATAAGCATGAGAGGAAGGTGATTACACTGGGGATTGATGTTTCTACAGAGTTGTCACAAGTGGGTACTCGAGATTTGGGTACTAATTATGCAACTTATGGTGACGATTCTTGCCACAGTGAGTCTGACTTTTCATATTAGACCGCGGAAAACCAATCAGAAAATTTATTTATGGGCAATGAATCCCAGGATAGCGAGCCAGGTGGATATGCAGTTGCTTTGGAAGAAGAAGTGTGCGAAGCTACTACCGAAACAGCAACCTCTACAATATTTGTTGAGCCATCCTATGAGGTACATCGCAGCAGTACCCTTGTTGATGTTGTGGGCGACACTGATAGCACACACAATGCTGCTTATCAGTTAGTGAGCGATGATGATTCGGCCTCATATCACAGTGCAGACTTTGTTTCAGAGGACTTGCATAGGAGTCTTGAGTTTCAGAGATCTCATCATTTGGTTGGGAAACTTAAGATCAATGATAACATGATTGCTACAACATTAGAGCATTTCGATGTTGCTCGATAGATGTTAGCTACGTATGGTTGGGGTACTCCTATGTCAGATGAGCACGGTGATAGTAGCCTTTCCCTTGCAGAATTCCATGCCCTACGAGAAGCCATTAGGATAATGAAACAAAATTACTTACAGTTACTAGCTGATAGGGATTATCTTCTCAAGTGGAGGTGCACTTGCTACGATGCACTTAAGGGGAAAGAGGAGGAGGTTGACAAGCTCACTCATGGGCTCGAGGTGACTATGGATTCATTGGAGAGTGCTCAATTAGCCCTTCAGGAGTCACACTCACGGTTGGAGGAGCTTACCGTGGTCTCGAGTTTGACACAGTCTTCACCAGCTTCCGATACAGTTCAGGTTTCAGGTGCAGTTGATACAGATGGGATGAGAGCCTTGGTTGAGAGTTGCGGAGAACCATGTGTTGCACCTGGTTCCCCTAAGTTTAGTCCCATGACAGGTGTTGCAGAACAGATTACCGATAGCTCTTGTGACATGGTAGTTGACTCACCAAAGACTTATGTGTCAACTTATGACACTACTCCATCCACTTCACAGGAGATATGCAGAGCAACATCTAGTTGGGAGATTGGTACTTATGTCGAATTGTTTCTTCCTCCTAGGAGCAAATCCGTCATTTCATCCCATACGGTTGATTATGATTGGCAGCCTGAGAAGCCAATTTAGGAGTACAATTTAGGGTATTGTTCCAGGGAAGCAGAGATGGGTGATTCAGATCAGCATGGAGGGATTGTGTAGTTCGTTAATAATCCCTTATTTGAGTTTGATGGTGGGTTGATCTATGATAATCCACTCTTCGAACTGGAAGCCAATCACACTCCTGATACTAGTCCAGGGTTGAGCGATAACTACAGGGTTTTGGATCGTCCTAGTGCATCAAGATTCCAAACAGGGCTCATGGAGGAGTTTAATAATGTGTACATGGTGAGGAATGCTTACAGTTTTTCCTTTGAGCCACCTATACATGATTTGTATTCGATGCACAATTCTTGGGCGCAGGGTGATTCTCTGGGTACAGTCAAGGGGAGTAACTCTTTATTGTGTCCAAAGTTACCATCTTCAGAAGATGGGACTAAAGGTTGCCAGTACTCGATTTAGTTGCTTGCAGGGGATTACTGGCAGGGACAACAGTTTGTTATCCATCATGCTGATAGGTATCCGACAGGGTTTGTTACTCTAATGTCACAGGGATTTCACACGGATACATGGTTACAAGGTGATTACAGTGTCAGCGGACATGTTGGGTTGAATAGCTATCACTTTCGTGGGTGTTTTGGAGAGGCTGTAGAGAGATATTGTGTTACGGAAGTTTCTAGATATTTTTATCTCTTCATGACAGATGGATGTGACTTCAAGTTGTATTGGGATTCGGGTGGTGATAGTTCTGGCACTGTAGTCTGGTTGGGTTCCGACAGGTTGCTTCACCATTTTCAGCATGGTGAAGTTATGATCAGAGTTGCGCAGTGGAAGTCAGAGGTTATCAGACATGGCAGACTTCCATTTTGGGTTTGGGACTCAGGGATATTTTGCGTAGTGGTGTTTATGCTGGCGCTTCAGGAATTAGTTAATGATGCATGGGACGTTCCACAGTTCTTCTTTCGGGCCTTCCGGCAAGTAAAGTTTCTTCGCAGTAATGATTGCTTGGGGACAAGCAATTTCAGGGAGGGCGGACTGTAATGTCCCCATTCTTTTGCGAGCATTAGAGTTGGTGGATTAGCCTATTACATCGATCCTCGTAGGCTAATGGGTCTGGATAGAGGGTCACTTGAACGGGCACTTGGTCGGTAAAAGGCAATATTGGTATCCCGAGTATGGTGACGTGGTGAATTTGCGCGTTTGGCATGTTATTGGAGCTTAAAATATTGATCTTCACCATTTATTTCACTTCCTCAGGCTTAGAGACCATGTGTCTATTATTTAAAGGGGTCACTTTCTATTTTTCAGTTACTATTCATGGCTAAAGTGAAAAAAGAAATAACTTAAGTGAATAGTGTTTTTTAATGAATAGTGATTTCAATGTCAAATTATAAAAGACCTTGAGAAAGTTTGACCCTCTCATGCATGAAGTTATTTTGATGAATGAAACTTGGAAGTGTGGAGTTTGGGAGAGAGGGAAACTAGGGTTCCTGATTTCTGCAGTGGGTGAGCCTGGATTGGGCTTTGTTCGTCAAATTTGTGCTTCTTGATGGTGTGAAATACCACCCTAAAGTTGCAGATCTGAGTTTAGTGGATGCATTTGGAGCCATATTTTGCTGATTACAAGTTGTTGGAGGCATCTTCTGGAAGGGTTTTTGCTGCCAGCATCTCCATTCGCCATCTAGAGGTAGTTATTTTCATTTTGGAAGATTTTGAAAGCTGATTTTAACATCTACAGCCAGCCACCTTCTCTTGAGGGTTTCTACCAGCCAAAGGAAATAAGACGCCTCCAATTAGTGGCTACTTCTTCATCCAAAGTGGGCGCCCATCATCATAGAAGACTTCCAATCCGTTATTTGGTGGGAGAAGTTCGTAAGTTAGTTTGTATGAGCATATTACTTGGGGCGGGTACTGTAGCAAAGCACTATTCACAGTGCTGTTTGGCTGTAAGTTGAAGTTTAGTAGGAGTTATAATTGGGTTCAAGTCTGATGCAATCTATATGTTGTATGCATTTTATTATGTAATGAAGAACTCGTGTTTGGCTTTGAATTGAGTATTATAATCGATGTATCTCAATAGAATTGTTTATTGAAGTCTTTACACCATGTACATGCTCTTAGTACTTGGCTTCTAAAACGAGTCATTTCTTGATGCATCTCAGTGGATTAGTTTCTTAAAGGTTCATATTATATTTATATGCTTGTTAAATTCATGTATATCCTTGGCATCCAACATCAAAACACAAAAACTAGAAAAAGAAACAAACACCAAACACAAATCAGACCTACAAGCACCGTGAAACCATCGAAGTAGAGTGTCGGTTCATCACAGGTGTTAGAGCATTTCACTACAGTGGTAGCAGAGTGGATCACCGGAGTGTGGTTCATCACAATTGATAGTGGTGCCTCTCGCCACATCACCGGATTCCGAGCACATCTATCTAACTTGGTAGAGAGAGATTCTAGCGAACAAGTTATTATTGGAGATGATGCAAGTTACATAGTGAAAGGTGTCAGGACCTCTACTCTTCACCTAGATTCCGACATTACCCTACAGCTGAATGATGTGCTATTTATTCCAAGCATCAAGAGAAACCTTGTTTCCATTTCAGCCTTGGAAGACAAGGGATACCAAGTTGCATTTTCAAAGGATAAAGTTCTTGTGTGGACAAAGAACTCAAGTATCAAGATTGCTCGTGTGATCGGGGTTCAACATGAGTGCCTCTATATGCTATGCACTCGGCCACTTCAGGCATTGGTGCATGATTCCTCAAGCTTGTGTGATCTTTGGCATCGAAGATTGGCCCACCTTCACTTTCGAGCCCTACCTATCATAGAGAAGTTGGTGTAATGAACCGGACCAATTTTTTTTTTATTTTTTAACAAATGATTACAATGCAACATGCACCCGTTAAGGTTAGCATAAACCAAAATGATGCGGAAAGTAACTCTAACCAGAATGTACACCAGGATCCCGATGTGGGCAAGGTGTGAGCATTGGTCAGAGGATCTTAAAGGAAGATGCCGAATAAGAACTCTAACCACGAGATGCGCCGGTGAACGACGAGCATTCGGTCAGAGGATCCCTATCTAATGCAATACTGAAAATGTAGCTCAACACCAAGTATGTGCTACTCAATCCGTGATGGATAAGAGGCGACCATATGGCGGAGATTTAAGAAATTACAAAGCAACTAAGTAAATAGGCGGCAAGCCAGCCTCTTCCACTTATTCAGTGGGCAGATACAAACATTGAATTTGCAATAATATTAAAGTTGCTGACAGTACTACTGTTCAGCTTACAATATATCAGAGAACCTGTCGGAATCACAAGATTAGAGGCCTTCAATGCTACAACAATACAATAACCCTCTCCAATACTTTCAAACTCCTTTACAACAACTACTCACTCAGCTATTAACTTTCCCAAGTCTGATATTGACTGATTATGACAGAAATTACTCAGAACAGCAACATAGTGACTCACTAGAATGCTCATAACTTACCCAAAACACACCCAATTGACATAAAACCAAATGCAGATTACTCTAGTAATGATGGCGCCCCAATTGGAATGCATAAAACTTACCAAATGACTATCATTTTTTTTGCACAGAACCCAAAGCCAACTCCAGAAAGGTACGGCCCTCTTTCAAGGGCGATTTTCTTTTAAAAATCCAAATGAGCAATATAAAATCTATAACTTGGCAGAGATGGTCGCCTAGCTTAGGGAAACAGATTTCTTTAATGCCCAGAACCAAAATAATTTTATTTCAAAAGCAGCGAGCAATTCTTACATTCCCATATGATATTCAGCAATTTCCAGAAATGAACATAAATGCAAAACTAGAACTCCAAATGCATAGACTAAACTGAAAATGCAATATAATTCCTAATACATGCTAACCTCTCAACTAGTTGCTATCTTTCAAGCAAGAAGAAGAGCCAATGCTAGGAGGTATGCTTTCCTCGAAGCGAGTGCCTGAAGACAATCCAGCAGCATAACGGTGTAGTAGACAAAGGATGGCAAATGAAGAGCTGAGGCCTGATTATATAGACGAGAGAGAAACATCTAGAAGCTTCCAGAGGGCGCCCTAACCCTAATTTCAAATTCACCTTTTCCCTCCAACAGATGGCGTCCATTTTCATCAATAAAACATTTCACTTTTTAAAATAAAAACAATCTTCTCAAAAGGGCGTCCCAAATCACAAGTCTCAATATTTGACATTTAAAAATTATAATTTATCTCCTTATGACGCCATGACCCTCAAAGTCCCCCTTTTTAAAAACAACTTAAAGTTGCACTGCTAGGCAAGGGGTATAATATTAAAATAATAATATTATAATGAAAATACTTATCTCTCCAAGAAAAATGCGCCCAAGGCCAAGAACTGAAGTGCCAGCTGAAACAACTGAAGAAGTGATCCAACTGAACTGAACCCAAACTGTCCACTGCCAAAAATAGAATTTACTAAAAATAGTAAATTCGCGAAGTTGCCCGGAATGCCAAACTGAACACACCACTGCGAAGCTCTCTGAAAACCCAGAAAGAATCCGCAATCAGAATCCCAAACTCCAAGCAACAACCTCCTCAAAACTAGGAAACCCTAATTTCACCATCCGCACAGCCTACGGGTCTCCGGAATAGGCCAACGGTCAACAGAAACGATCACTGCTGAGAAGGGGACATTACAGTTGGTCACGGGCCTTCCAAAGTTCGACCAGGAGCACGAAGGTACTTGCAAAGGCTGCGCTTTGGGTAAGAATACTAAAGGTCCATTTCTTAGTAGAGAAAGTAGATCCAAGAGTATTATAGATCTCATTCACTCTGATTTATGTGGTCCAATGTCTGTTGCTTCTTCGAGTGGTTTCTTGTATTATATTCTTTTTATTGATGACTACTCTAGAAAGACTTGGATTTATTTCTTGAAATCTAAGGAATATGAGGAAGTATTAGAAAGGTTCAAGGAGTTCAAAGCTCAGGTGGAGAATCTTTCGGGGAAGAAAATCAAAGTTCTGAGATCCGACAATGGAGGAGAGTACACTTCCGGCAACTTTCGGAATTACTGCATTGAAGCTGGGATTAAGAGGGAATTCAGTGTCCCTTACAATCCTCAACAGAATGGTGTTGTTGAACGGAAGAACAAGACTATTGTGGAAGCAGCAAAAGCTATGATCCATGACCAAGATCTTCCAACATTCCTTTGGGCGGAAGCATCCAGGACAGCTGTCTATGTTCAGAACAGAAGTCCCCACCGAATCCTGGAGAACATGACTCATGAAGAAGCCTTTACTGGGAAGAAGCCAGAAGTGAGTCATTTGAGGATCTTCGGATGTCCAGTTTATGTTCATGTACCGAAGGAAAAGAGAACAAAGTTGGAACCTTCTGGCAAGAAGGGGATATTTGTAGGTTACAGTGAGTCAACTGAAGCTTACAGAATCTACATTCCAGGCCAGAAGCAAATTGAGATCAGTAGAGATGTCACATTTGAGGAAGATGTTGCATTCAGAAGATCCAAGGGCACTCAGATGGAGATTGATCATGAAGAGCCTTCACAGGATATGGAAGTTGACCACACTCCTGAGATTCAGAGGGAGGCTCCTGAACCAAAAGAAGACAATGATCCTGTTGATCCCTTGGAACCTACTAATGGGCCTACTGATATTGTGATTAGAAGAAAAAGACCTCTTTGGGCTAGGAAAACAATGCAGGAGGCAGAAAGGTTTGCAGCTCCAAGGGGAACCTTCAAAGAAAGCAAGAGACCTCACAAGTTCTCTAGTTATGTTGCTTTGATGAGTCAGATTATTGAGTCTGAGCCTTCCAGTGTTGAGGAAGCTTCTAGTCAACAAGTTTGGAAAGATGCTATGACAGAGGAGTATCAGTCAATTCTCAAGAATGATGTTTGGGACATCATTCCTAGACCCGAAGGCAAATCTATGGTATCTTCAAAATGGCTCTTCAAGATCAAGCATGCGGCTGATGGGAGCATTGAGAAGTACAAGGAAAGATTCGTGGCTAGGGGGTTCTCACAAAAATAGGGAGTTGACTATGAAGAAACATTTGCTCCAATTGCTCGCTATACTTCTGTCAGAACCATCATTGCCATTGCTACATCTAGAGGATGGAAGATTCATCAGATGGATGTGAAGACAGCTTTTCTGAATGGTGTGATTGAGGAAGAAGTTTATATCGAGCAACCTGATGGTTTCGAGGTACATGGGAAGGAGTCTCATGTTTGCAAGCTGAAGAAGGCCTTGTATGGTCTTAAGCAGGCACCTCGTGCATGGTACGAAAGGATTGATCGTTATCTATCAACCTTGGGCTTCCTCAAGAACGATGCTGACTCGAACCTGTCTTTAAGGTAATTAATGGTGAAGCTTTGATTTTGGTCCTGTATGTTGATGATTTGATTCTCACTGGTGAAGAGCACCTCATTATCAAATGTAAGGAGTTGGCTTCTAAGTTTGAAATGAAGGACCTTGGGCTCATGCATTACTTCCTTGGCTTAGAAGTTTGGCAGAAACCAGATGAGATGATTCTAAGTCAAGGGAAGTACACTATTGATATTCTGAAGAGGTTTGGCATGATGGATTGCAAATCTATGTCTACGCCTATGGAGACCAACTTGCACAAGTTGAAAGAGGCTGCAACTAGTTCAGATATGGTGGATCCCACATTGTACATGCAGTTGATTGGATCCTTGATGTATCTAGTTAACACTAGACCAAATATATGTTATGATGTGAGTGCACTTAGTCAGTTCATGTGTGAACCGAGACAGATACATCTTGTTGCAGCTAAACATATCCTGAGATACTTGCGTGGCACAGTTGGATATGGGCTGAGATATACTTCAGATGCAGATTTGAAGTTGCATGATTATACTGATTTTGATTGGGCAGGATGTGTCACCGATCGGAAGAGTACCTCTGGGTGTTGCTTCAGTCTGGGATCTGCGATGATATCCTGGTGCAACAGGAAGGAGTCATCTGTAGCATTGAGTACAGCAAAGGCAGAGTATATTGCAGCTTGTGTGGCAGCTCGAGAAGTAGTGTGGCTTCGGAAGCTCCTTGCAAGATTTTTTGGGCAATCAATGGAGCCTACTATCATTCATTGTGACAACCAGAGTGTGTGAAGCTTCACAATCCCGTGTTTCATGACGAACCAAGCATGTTGAGATCAAATACCACTATATTAGAGATATGGTATTGAGGAAAGCTATACAGTTGAGGTATATCAGCACTGATGAGTAGACGTGGACATTCTCACCAAGCCTCTCTCCAGGATAAAGTTTGAGTACTTTGAGATAAGCTTGGTATGGTGGAGAATACAGCCCTAACTGAGAAGGAGTCTCAATATCAGTGATCCTCATTAATGAGTTCTTCTCTGAGAGAAGTTCAGGTGAAATCCCTTGATTAATGAGTTCTTCTCTGTAAGAGAAGTTCGAGGTGAAATCCCTTGTTCCACCCTCTGGGAGAGCCATGGTGGATGTCATGTGTGTGACTCCATGACAGCATCACGTGAGAGAGTCGTGATGATTTTTCTTGTACTTGTGTTTCACCCTCTGGGGGAGCCATGGTGAATGTCACAATGAGGTGACAACATCACGTTGAGTGATGGGCACTTGTACATACCATCTATGGGTGTAGCCATGATGGTTGATATCACGATGAGGTGATATCTCTCCTTTCCACATATGGGTGTAGCCATTGTGGTAGACATCACGATGAGGTGATATGTCTTGTGCAAGCTGGAAGTATTCTCCCTAGCTGAGAGGGAGTGTTGATGTTAATGGCAGTGTCGGTCATATTCTTCCAGCCGATCTCCTTTACTCATGATGATAAATTAAATAATAGCCTAAGGCTATTTAATTTATAGAGACATCAATGTGAAGAGGCACGATTATTAAGAAAAGAAGCGATCTCTAAAAAGGGCAAACATTATATGCTTTATGAATGCGAATTCATTAGTTATTGTTATATGAGGCTGACCTCATGATGAGACGTGATTATCTAAGAGTCATCTCTCTTTTTTGGAGGCCGACTTGATGTTTTTCAAAGGATGCATCTCTCCCTCCACACTTGTATATATATTCAATGAGGTTCATTCATTCGATCATCCCTTTTTTGTTGTTCATCATAAGTCATCATAGATAGTGCGAATTCTGTAGAAGGCTGAATATATTATTAGCAGATTGTATTACATTGTTACTGTGGTTGCATCTATTTGTGGTGCATCGAGCAAGTTCATTCGATCCTTCTCTCAGGTGCAAATTGTTTCAAGAGCAGATCGAGATTTGTAGGAGGCTGAGTATTTTGTTGGCAGATTACATCACTGTATTTCTGTAGTTTCATCAGATTGTGGTGTTATCTCTTGGCCCTCTTATTGGCCTTCATTGTAAAGGAGACTTTGTTTTGAGACTCAATATATAACTTATAAGTGATATATTGTTGCTGGGTTTTTCTCACTCAGGAGGAGGGTTTTCCCAAGGTATCTGCTGGGTTGTGTGTTTATTTTTTGAATTAATTTCTGTGCACTTAATCTGATATTAAAATTTAACAATATTGACTAGTTCACTTCATATTATCTTGTATCAGACTCCCATTGTAACGCTGAATTGGTAGTACCAATCAGCTAGTCGATTTCATGCTATTTGGATACTTACCCTACTGAATAAGTGGTTGATCCCACTGAAATGTGGTTGAGCCTTTTGCTTTATGTACTTCTTTAATGTCCCCTAATTGGGAGTGCCCCAAATTTGCCCTAATTTTCCTCAATTTAAATAACGAGATTAGATAATACCTTTCTTCTGATTGAATCCCTGCACACAGGTTAGAACCATTTACCATAATCAAACTATTTAGCAGATTAGAATCATTTACCACAATAATAATAATTAGCAGATTTCCATAATTAGATATTAATAAACTCAGGGCCAAACATTAATTCAATCACAAAGTACTCTAACATCCTTGGAGGGGTTTAATCATAGAAAAGAGTGGGAGAATGTGACTTGATGGGGTGCCTTGGACCCTTTTTCCCTAGACCCAAGGGGATATACCATCTCCCTTGGCCTCATGTGGTGCATGCCATTCATATGAGGTGATCTATCTAGGAGGTGTCTTTTCCGTTATCCCCTCATCTTGCCAATCATTTCCTTCTCCCTATGATCTAATTCCCTGTGCTGATTATCCATGATGTAGGAGTGAGATTCCAATGGGTGCCCTCAAAATGCCATCTCTCCTAAGCCCAAAGGCAGTACCCTCTGTACCCCCTTGGCCCCATCGGGCTCATCAAGTCCCCACTCAAGGTGGCATACCTAGGAGAGTGCCCCATCACCGTTCCCCTCTTGTAGTCTCAGCTCCTATCATGGCCAAGCATTCAAGGCATATGACAACAAATATTGATCATATTTACTGGTAGAAGGAAGCAATTATAGCAGACGTGTACCATTAGCATCTTGAATATCTAAATTAATAATCACAGTTACTTATATTAAACTATTCTACACCATGTATATTATGCTGGCCTGTATATTGAATATTCTCTCCTTCAATTGATCTGTTCTTAACACTCAGAAGATATCGCTAGTGTAGATCAAATGCATAGAATCTATTATCCATATTTGTATTAAGGAAACATAACAACTTATAAGCCTCAATAATTGCTGCATGCATCATTATTGCATAATCGTATATATATATATATATGATCAATAATTCTAATTGATATGGACTTTATATATATATATATATATGTAATTATTTAAATTCTCTTATTATTGACTAATCCTTGGTCTGCCTTCTTACTCCCATATACTTCTTCTTCATATATGCTTCAACTTCCAAAAGATATTCCACTCCTGATCCTAGTCTGCTCATATAATCTTCACTATTAAATCAGTTATAATACTCAGAAATATATTCCAGATGTCTTCCTCTCCCCTGATTAAATCTGCTGATGATCTATTTTATACTCTTTTTACTTCCTATATATTTATATCTTCTTTGTGCCTCTTCATGAAAAGAGACATCCCTTAGAATAGTCACAATCTATGTCTTTTGTTAAAGGAAGATTGTTTCTCTTTAAAACTAATTGTAATTGTTATTCCTCAGTAATTAAATCCCTGCACCTTATCCCCTTTAATTTCTGTTCTCCTCATACTTCATCGCTGCTTAATTGAATTAATAAAAATCACCGTATGATTGGGATCGGTGCCTTAGTCATTAAAACCAATCGCTGCCTGATTTGATAGTTTACTAATTTCTATCTTTTTTGTTTGATCGCTACCTTGGATATGTAAATAATCGTAGCTTTATTTAACTTTTATTGTTTCTCCTGAATGTTGTTCTATAAATATTTATATTTATTATATTTTCACGTTTGGTTTTCATATTTTAGTGTTGCCATTTGATTATGGCGGGGCCATGACAGTCCACCCTTCCCAAATTTGCTTGTCCTAAAGCAATTTCAAATTGGGATAATCGAAGATTTTGGTTCCCTCCCAGTTGTTGATGTTACATTACAGCGTCGGGTATCTCTTCCAGCCCGATCTCCTTTGCGTTGATGGATAAATTAAATAATAGCCTTTGGCTATTTAATTTATGATGATATCGATTATGAGGAGGCGCCTCATTTGATAATAAATTAATATTTAATTATTGGTAACAAGGCTGACATCTTGTAAGCAGGACTTCATGAAGAGTTGCGATTTTATTGAGGCTGACCTATTGTATGTTGGAGACACGACTTCTTGTGATAGCCAACATGGAGTTTAGAGAGATGCGTCTCTTCCCTCTTACTTGTATAAAGGTTTGATGCTCATTCATGGCAAGACATATTCGATTATTACATTCTATCATAATAGTTCGAGTTCAAGCAAAGTGCAGTTTTATCCAAGTACAGATCGGTGTCATTGAAGGTGGTCGATATATTCATCAAGTGCATTATATTGTCTTCAAGTGATATCATATCACTTTGGTGCTGTGTTCGGCCCCCATTGTTGGCCTCATTGTAAAGGAGTTCATTATTTATCATTCAATATATAAGTGATATATTGTTGCTGGGTTTTTCTCCCTCAAGAGGAGGATTTTCCCAGGGTATATGCTGTGTTATTGTGTCTGATTTTGAATTAAATTTCTGCTTTTACATCTGATCATAAAAACTAACACCAGTAGCCAATTATCTTGGTTATGTCTGACTGCTCACTACAATGATGTTTTTGAGGAGTCGTTGCTAGTATACTTGCTTCAACTTGACTACCAATAAGGTTAATACCATCCTCTAACTTACGAGGACAATTTATTGTCCCATAGTCTTCTTACTATTTTGAATTTTCCAATAACTTTCAACAACAAAACCAAGAGTTGGAAATTGGCAAGACTTGTTACTTAAGACAAGTTTTCTCTCATTTCTTTACCCTAAGGATCCTAGACAATGATACAACTCTTCATTATTTCATTTGGACACTAATAATAATTCAAAGATAAGTCAATTTGTTAGTGCTTCTCAACTTCATGAAGCATTTTGACAAAAAAATTTAACATTTTCATAGTTTTTAAGCATAAAGTAATCATATGCATACATGGAGTAATCTTGTTGAAGCAAACACATAAATATACGCAATACACGAAGTATACATATGAATAAACATAAGACACGAAGCATTAAGCATACACGTGAATACACACAATACATGAAGTATACAAGTATGCCGCATGAATACACATAAGCCGCAAGAATACATGTAAGTCATGAAGTATACGCATCAATAAACATAAGTCACAAAATACACTTGTGAATACACACAAGTCGCAAAGTATACACATGAATATGTAAGTCGCATTAATACATGTAAGCCATAAAGTATACACATGAATACACGAAGTCACCAAGTATACACATAAGTCACAAGAATGTAAGAATAAACATGAATACATGAAGTCACCAAGTAGACACATAAGTCACAAGAATGCACGTAAATCATTAAGTATACACATGTAAGTTACAAAGTATTCACATGAATACACGTAAGTTGTGAGTTGCAAAGTATACACTTGAATACATGTAAGTCCCAAAGTATACACGTAAATCACAAGGTATACATACACATAAGTCATAAAGTGTTCACATGAATACATGTAAGCCACAAAGTATACATCAATATAGGTAAGTCACAAGGTATTCACATGAATACACGTAATACATAAAGTATACACATGAAAGGCACACGCATGCATTATTGGCCTACTTAAGAGGGTTGAATAGTTAATTCTAATTGAATGGCGGTTAAGATAGGTATGTCCCACAGGCTGGCAGGAACATGGTCCGATACTACTTGTAATGTCCCCTAATTGGGAGTGCCCCAAATTTGCCCTAATTTTCCTCAATTTAAATAGCAATGGGGTTAGATAATACCTTTCTTCTGATTGAAGCCCTACACACAGGTTAGAACCATTTACCATGATCAAACTAATTAGCAGATTAGAATCATTTACCACAATAATAATAATTAGCAGATTTCCATAATTAGATATTAATAAACGGAGATTAATCATAGATGCCAATTTTTTACCAGATTAATTCAATCACAAAGTACTCTAACATCCTTGGAGGGGTTCAACCATACGAAAGAGTGGGAGAATGTGACTTGATGGGGTGCCTTGGACCCTTCTTCCCTAGACCCAAGGGGATATACCATCTCCCTTGGCCTCATGTGGCGCATGCCATCCATATGAGGTGATCTATCTAGGAGGTGTCTTTTCCGTTATCCCCTCAGCTTGCCAATCATTTCCTTCTCCCTATGATCTGATTCCCTATGCTGATTATCCATGATGGAGGAGTGAGATTCCAATGAGTGCCCTGAAAATGCTATCTCTCCTAAGCCCAAAGGCAGTACCCTTTGTACCTCCTTGGCCCCATGGGGCTCATCAGGTCCCCACTTGAGGTGGCATACCTAGGAGAGTGCCCCATCACTGTTCCCTCTTGTAGTCTTGGCTCCTATCATGGCCAAGCATTCAAGGCATATGACAACAAATATTGATCATATTTACTGGTATAAGGAAGAAATTATAGCAGATGTGTACCATTAGCATCTTGAATATCTAAATTAATAATCACAGTTACTTATATCAAACTATGCTACAACATGTATATTCTGCTGGCCTGTATATTCTCTCCTTCAATTGATCTGTTCTTAACACTCAGAAGATATCTCAGAAGATATCATTAGTGTAGATCAAACGCATAGAATCTGTTATCCATATTCGTATTGAGGAAACATAACAACTTAGAATCTATTATCCATATTTGTATATATATGTATACATATATAGATATACGTATATATATGATCATTTCTAATTGTTATGGACTTATACAATGCAGCTTGTTATATAAACAAACAGTAAAGATATAGTTTTCTGATTTCTCATTGGATCTTAAACCTATAAATAGGTAGGAGATCTGTCTGCACACGAAGGTGCATATCTCTGGTTCTTTAACCTTCGTCTTCTCTTTTGCTTTTATATATCCATTCACAACATTCTCATTGCATATTTATATTGACAAATTTTTAAAAATTAAAACTGAAAGCATTCTTCTCTATTGTTTAGGCAGTAATCATATTTTATATTCCTACCATTCCACCACGGGCAACATTAATATCATTTTTATCCCAGCAGCCATTTATGTAGTATTATCCTCCAAAAAAAGAGACGACAGCAGAACAAACAAGAAATGTAACAAATAAAAACTTATATTCCCTATATGCTTTCAGTATAGTTGTAGTATCATTTCTAGCTTTTGATTCATTCTATCCCGATTTTACTCATCCCATTCATTTCCAAGAACATACAAAAATGGATCAGCTGAAGGCAGTAGCAAACTCAACTACTAAATGTAGGGGAGCGTGAGGAACTCTTGAGCCATTATCAAGGCACCTTCCAAATTATTAATATGGTAACTTCATTTCACGTATGTTGCAGGAGCATCAGAGGGTTCAAGCAATCAATATCACCAAAAATATTTTCTGTTGAATTGTGATTTGTTTGACTTTGTGCTAAGCTTGGGTTCCTTGGTGTGAAAGTCAATTTTCAAATTCAACATTGTTTCCCTCTCATTTTGGACATCCCACTTTGGCAGGGACCTTGGAGATTCCAAATGACACTTGTTTGTAAGTTGACAATGTGTTTATGACACCTCTTCATGAGGGAGGTTACCTATGACAGTCATTATTACTTGTAAGTGCATCTATAATGCATGGGGAGTTACTTGTTGAAGGCATCTATGACTACTCCAAGTCTACTTTGGTACATAACAGACCCATTTGCATGTGGGTACGTGTTTATGCATTTGAATCCTCTCCTGATTTTGGTACCACATGTGGAGGGAAAGGCATAAAAAACATAAGTGCAGATTGAAGAATGCTTGCTTCCATAGGATTGTATTGCAGGTTGAAGACTAGTGGTGATCTTCATTGTTTTGGAAATTTTGGGAGCTCAGAGTTAGCCTATGGGTTGTTGGATGTCAGTTATTGTGTTTCGCAGGTGTTGATAGGGTTGTGGGAGTTCTTGTAGGTTAAAAAGTGTGATTTTGTAGGCGAAAACTCTGCCAAAATTTCCCTAGATCTTTATAATCATTCTCAAAATATCTGATCAATAAAATCAACAATATCTTGTTCCCATCTTGTTATGTTTCATTGAAATCATGTGTATGTGGTTCCCAGAACAAATCAGATCTGAAACTTCAGTTATTGTTTGTTTCATATTGTGTTGAATTCGCTGAAGTCTAGGTTTCATTTGCTGGAACTGCATGAAGAAGGTTGTTATTCATTTGTCTCCCTATCCTTCAACACATCAACATATTTATGCATTAACCTCACTTGTGTCCAAAATGTGATCAAGTGAAAGGGGAAAAAAAAAAAAAAGAAAGAAAACTTAGCAGGAAAAGATGAGAAAACAGAAAAATAAAAATAAGTCTTTTAGTAATATTTTCAAAAGACACTCCTCTAAGCATAAGGCTCCTTTTCTTCATCACAAAGAGGATTGTGGAATTTACGTTGTGGAGAGTAATGAATGTAAAAATAATAGCACATTTCAGGTCAAGCACATCATCCATTTTTTATAACATCTCCCCAATGATTCATGCCAAAATCTCTTTTGCTTCCCCAACCCACCAACTCTCCCACCTACGCTCCACTTTGTTTCTTGCCAAACTCCTCCACCACCATCATCACATCACCAAATTGGTTTAGTAAGAACAAACATAGCAAACAAAGTTGCAGCCCTACATTGGGTACATCCCTAGCCAATTTTGATATAAAATCTGCAGTTGAAGCTTCGAATTTAGCTCCCCATGAAGTCCAATCCCTATTTACTAAGAACACCCTTAATAAACCCTGGTGCTCCCATCTTGCTTCAAGCAAACATTCGTTTCAACCTTCAGTCTACCTCATGACCCTTCTACAAAGGATCCCTACCTTTGCCAAAGCTCCTCTTGCGATGACTATAGCAAAGTAATATAGAGCCCACAAACACAAAGCCAAAGTAGTTCCCAAGTGCTAGAATTTTGAAATCCACCCAAGCCAATGTGCAATGAAATTCCTCCACCACATGCCAAAAAAAATACTTCTTCCCATGAAGAAACACATTCTAGCTTTGATGATAATATTACCACATGAGCCTCTATACAATAGTGCAGGTACTTAATTTAAATGTTGGATATTAAACCCATTGGCATCCTTAATTCAGACCCCTTAATGGGGCCCCTAAGCAAAAGGATTAAGGGGAGATAAAATTTAAAAACTTTCCAAGTTTACCTCATGAAAGGTGATAGCTATAAAATGCAGTAAAGGCTCCATATCTACGCCATAATTAACTAGATAATCTAATACAAAAGCAGCAATTCTTCTACGAAGAGAGTATGCTAACTCCTTGAAATGTAAACAGTTAAGAATGTCTCCTCTAGATATCTTCCAGGCTTCCAATTAGGACAACTACCCATATTCAAAACATTAATAACAATAAGTGAGTCCCCTTCTACTGTAAGATTCTGCACTCCACTTGACAACAGCCACTACACCTTCCCATTCTACTTCATTATTCATCTTGTGCCCAAGATATAGTGAACTGCCATGAAGAAAAATTCCATCTTCTTGTCAAAGAACAAATCCAGCCCCAGCCAACACAAGGTTCCTGTGGAAAGCCCCATCAAATTTTAGCTTAACAAAGCCTGAGGGAGGGGGCTGCCAAACCACATTTCTGTACCTATCTTCTTTTCTTTGCTCCTTTCTGAATTTAAGATTGATGTAATAGCCCCTAAGTTATTATCTCTTAACCCTTTCAAGGGCATCACTCAATTTTAGATTTTAATTGTTAGTGATCAATGTGAATTTTCATTGTTTGATGTTTGATGTTCGATGTTCGATGTTTGATGCTCGATGCTCGATGCTAGATGTCATCAATATTTGAATTTTAACTATTTATCAGGCTTAAATGATGTTTAAAGCTTAATTATATAATTGAAAAATATAAAAATATGTTTTTCTAATGTTAGTTTTTAGATCAAAAATGAAATAAGCAGAAATACAGCAACACATAGAACAATGAACACAGCATTTATCCTGGGAAAATCCTCCTTCTCGAGGGAGAACAACCCAGCAAAATATATCTCTTATATATAGAACGAATAAGAGCAAAAATCTGCTTTACAATCAGACACTTCTCAAGGGCGAACTTGATACAACAAATGATGAATATCTCTTCTTGATATAACTAAATATAAAACTCCTTGCAATCTGATCTGCTTCTAAGAGATGGTAATCTGCTGCTAAAGGGCAAACTTCTGCTCTGTAGAAATGCAGAAGAGATAGTGAATGTGTTGTACAAATGAGATGAAATCACCTTCATTATATACAAGGATAAGTGACCTTTCCACTAGGTCGGCCCCCTTAGGAGATAAATACAAAATATAGAATATTAATTGCCCATCAAGGCCGACCTGCCTTGAAACCATTTCATTTTATTTTATTTTAACGAGGAGAAAAATATCTTCCGCAGCTACCAAACACTAACATCTAAATTTACTTTTATTCATAAAGGTATACATATTAGTTAAATTTGGCGTCTCTTTGGTGTCATCAAAATTCAAGAAATCTTTGCCACGCCAAACATTGTATCCTCATCCCAAAAACTTAGAGAAACATAGCTTCTAGGTGTGATGACCATAGACAATAATACAACCAATTTATCAGGAAAAACTATTAATATGAACATGTATTGTATGAATTGATGAGAGCTTTCAAGATTTCATGATGTTTAAAGTTTAATTATATAATTGAAAATTTAAAATATGTTTTTTTCTAAATTTATCTTTATCTATGGAGGCATAGTTAAATTCAGTGTCCCTTTGGTATCCTCAAAATTCAAGAAATTTTTGCCATCCCACACCCCCATCCCATAAACTCAAACAAAGATAGCTCCTATGTGTGACGGCCATAGATGATAATACAATAGATATATCAAGAAAAAATGTTAATATGAACATATATTGTATGGATTGATGAGATCTTTCATAGTTTCATTCCTTTATTTCCTTGGTCATTAAACAAGAACAGTTTCTCCTACTTTCACCTCCCAAGTAGAGGAGTGTACTACATTATCACCCTTCAAAATAATGGATCTTAATGTTTCCCCAATTATACCCCACATAAGTACATGCTAAAACTGATAGAAACTAAAAAGAAACTCGCTCATATTTTCTTAAATTGATCTGAGGTCAAACGTCAAACTTGAAACCAATAGCCACAAATCATGAGTTGCTTCAAAAAAAATCCATGGAGATAAAACATTGAGCTCCAACTTGTTCCACTTAATAACACAAGGAAAATCAAAATACTTTGAGTGCCTCTATAGTGATTAGCAAAGAAACTATGTCAGCAAGTTTGCTTATTACTCTAGACCTTGCCATTCGGCTTCGAAGCAATTCCTAGAGTAGGTTCAACCCACATAAGTGTTGCAAATGGGACCATGGTTTCCAAATGAAAATAAAACAATTGCATTTACTCCTCTACATTCAAAAGTAGTGTGAAATTAATCACACATGTCCATAATCAAGCAAATAATTAACTCCATTAGCACAAGAAAGAACACCAATGTGTAGTGATGTCAAGAGATACCAAAGAGAAAGAATTAATCACTTCATAAAATGGATACAAAGAGTAATGAAATGATTCTAAATTATTGGAAAGGTGGGAGGCGCTGTCTCTATTTATAGACCTCTCAAAAAGTTAGGGTACGCTGACCCATCAAGGCTCTAACTAAAATACAAATAGTGCAAATTAGAAATGCAATGTACAACTTTATGTATGCAAGTTACACCTACAAGGTACAAATAACCCAATGGGATACCAAAAGTATCAACAATGCAAGGGTGTCAACAAGGTGGGTTTTACACTCCTAGCATTTCCACCAAAGCACAACTTGGAGAACCAAAGGAATGTTGTGTTTACAATCCAAACCATTTGAAAGAAGAGAGACCTAAAAATCCCCCTAATGACAATATATAACAGCCCAAGCAACTGCCATAATTTGGTAAACTAATCATTTTTTTCCCAAATATGAAGTAGAGAATCAGCTTTGCCTTCTCCAATTTCTTTGTCCTTGAATTTCACGTGTACCCAAAACTTTAGTCATGACAATATAATTGGAACGTTATTTCCAACTTTGTCTTCCATGATGCATTCATGTTCTTCTATCTCCCTTAGCTTCTTCAAGGACAATAGTAACCCACTTACGACAATTAACATACTCCTAGCAGTATGAGCCTAATGTATCCAATCAATGTTACCAATCACAATGAGTTTGTATACACCTTAAAATGACTTTACTAAAAATTTCTTTGTTGAGATCCGTTGACACCTCATTAACCTCCAACATTTAGGGTTGATACAAGTTGACTTGAGATGCATTATCAAAAAATGAGTTCTAATTCATTGCCTTCCATAGGTGACTCCCTCATAATAACCCCTAATTGTCCTCTAGATAAACAAACCCTAAATTACTAAAAAATGTCTAAATCTAAATCTAAAGAGGTGCTCTAGAACTATCTTCTTTATTATAGCTTCTAGAGATGTAAAACCACTTGCAAATATTATACTAGAATATTTATAAGATAATGTACAAGAATATAAAATGTTAATACATAAAGTATAATCTTATACTACAATATTTATCTCATAAATATGCCCCTCTAGACCCCATAAGAACCAAGTTGACCGTAAGGAAATGATATTTTTATGGACATGGACCATAGATATAGGCTTCTTAATGGCATTTCCAAAAGAATGGAACAATTTTTTCTCCCCTTAGCTCACACTAGGCACACCACCCTTAGGAGATCCTAGATGTTCTAGAGTAAAGAGAACTTCACAAAAGGAAGACAAGTTTCACACAAGATCTTGAAGATTCAAGAATAGCAAATTCACCAACAATGTACACCAAGTATTAGGGGTCCCCTACTATAGTACTTGGGTTTCTACTATGCATCTTGACTTTACATAGAACCACCTCTCAACAAGTGCTTAAACCAAGGGGGAGGTTAATGTACCAACAAGTCAACCCAAGTTAGTATTCATCTACCCTATCTCCTCTATTTATACAAAGTTGATTAAATTACATGCTTTATTACATTGTATTACTTGTTATCTTGCATGTTGTCATTACCTTATTTCCACCAGTATTGTCCTACATACAGCCTCTAGTTTAAATACTCATTGTTATCCTATACATATTGTCCTTTGTTTTGCAAAGGCAATGGTCGTTGCACCAAAAGATTGACCTGTTAATGCCCGATACAACTGCCAGAGTTAATGAATCCACGGGAGGCGGTTAAGCCATGTCACGAACACAAGCGTTGCGATGCACAACACAAGGATACCAATGGCGCACATCTTGCAACAATCCCCCCCCCCACGCAAGCAAAGGGTTCGAACCCGTGACCCAGGCTCTAATACCAATTGTTGCAAAGACAGTTGTCATTGCACCAAAAGATCGACCTGTTAATGCCCGATACAACCGCCAGAGTTAATGAATCCACAGGAGGAGGTTAAGACATGTCACAAACCCGAGCGCTGCGTTGCACAGCACAAGGAGATGAAGGGCACACACCTTGCAATACTTTGTCCACTAATATAGATCTTCTACCTTTCCCCTATTTAGCGGTTGATATTTAGTGACTTTATCTTAGTCTATACATAATTAGTGAACTCGATAGAAATCTTACCATCCCTTAGACTAGGACATCTTTGCTTTCCCCTATGTTTTTATAAATTCATCCTCTATTTTCTTTCACTTTTATCATCCATGATCAGCACCTCTAAGCCAGCACATGAGCCAACCCCATAATCTTTTTACAAATAACCCCAAGTTTATAACTTCCTAACAACCATAAAAGAGAGTCATCTCTCCTTCAACAATGTCAATATGCTCAAAATAATGTTCAACGTCAACCAAAACAACAATCTCTTTTTAGACCTTTAGGCTTTGAAGAATTCAAAGGATCACTATCATCTAGAAATCCTATTTCATGCCTTGAGTTGGCACCCATGTGTTATGACGCAATTGGGGGCATTCCCATAAAGATTGTTGAAATTTTCTCTCGCACTCATGTTCATGTTAGGAGAATATTTTTATATGAAGCAATGATAAGAGAGACAAATCTGAGCAACACAAATTTTAAAAGCTAAACTAGAGAATCTCAAGAATATCATGGCATTTCCCCCAATCAACATGAGAAAGGACAGCTCAAACAACTTACCCAACTCAACCACCCTTGGATCCAATTAATCAATGACTCACTAGAACCCTTTCCCTAACAATCCTCAAAACAACCATTAATCATGCCCAATAAAACTATTGACCAACCAATCAATGACAACCTCAAAAAGCTAAAGCAACAAAAAAATTCAATTGTCACATTTGTATAGTTGAGCCTATTCCCCCATGTAGCAATAAAGATCAACTTTTGACTACTCTACCTTCATTACAACCAAGCCTAAATATTTAAAATTTAGATCAAACATGTCAAATGCAAGTCATGTAAATACATTAGATAAATCATCAAACTATTTAAGACCTTCCCTATCCATAGTCTGTGATGCTCAAACTTCACCAACCATTGTTAGTTATGTTCAAAATATAATACCCATCAACAAAGCCTAGATTTAGAAAATATTCAAACCATCATCATTTCTAACCACCACAAACATCATCAAAGTCAAGACATGCATCATTATTCTCCCCAATATTGAGAGAAAACCCCCTATAATCCCATCCATACTAATTGTCAACCTTATTAATGCCACTTAGCAAGAAGCCCTACATTGGGGCATGCTTCAAATTCCCTAGTAGGGCACTCTCATCCCACAACTACATTTTCTAGAAGAAATATCGAGCATTGTTGGCACCATTCAACCATCCATTATATGAAATAATGTAGAGTCTAAGCATTTCAATATTAAACATATAAACAAATTTCATTTCAAAGATTCAAATTTCCATCCACTCCAAAATTGGGGGCATCTCAACCTTCCTCGACATCTAACATTTAACAAGAACTAACCAAGACCTCTCTAACCATTGAAGGCACACCAACTAGAAAAAGGAATTTAGGACATCATCACTAAAACATGTGCTCATTTCAAACACTTGTGAGCTATGATATATCTTTAAACTGCTCACTTAGATCTACCATGCAATCCTCCATATAGCAATCAAACAAACCTTCTTCCATCACATTTTTGCTAATTTGATCATTTAAAGTTTACTATCATTATACCTTTCAGAATTTTCCAACATTTATTTTCTTTTACCCTTCTTGGATTTTGTCCTTTACATTATTGCCTTTATCCCTCTTGGGTTTATTTGAAATATCCCACGTAGGATATTGACCTTAATTTTGATTTTTGAAACTCAATTTTCTACCCTAATTTCTGCACTTCAATTTTTCTGCTCAAACCCTAACTTCTGATATAAAATTTCTGGTTTCAAACAAAGATGAACACCAACAAATATTTCTCCAAGGATGCTTCAAATGACATAGCAAATATATCTATCTTCAAATATGAATGTAACCAGCAATATGAAACAACAATATGACCATCCAAACACACAATAAATCTGACTATCAGTTTGTCCAATCTGCTGCTACAAAATCAGATCTAATGACCATGCAATTACACCACAAAAATGGGCTCAACATGCCCAGAAATTTTTCAGAAGTTGGCTGATATGAATTAACCCTAGTTACATGCCAAAAAAGCGTATGAAATGTTGCTCCACAAACCCTAGCTGGGCCAACTACTCCAGCTATGAAAATATGCAAAGATGAATGCAAAATATTGATGAAAATGCCTCCAAACACTACCAAAGTTGATGCACTGGCCTGCTGGTGTGTAGGTGAGGGTTTGCAACCCTTGAAAGCTCACCAAAATGCCAAAATTGCCTCTCCAAAAGCACATCGCACCACTTCCAACTTGGGCACCCCACTCTAGGATGAAACCCTAGGCAAAATGTCACCAAATCTGCCCTCAACAAGTCGCCTAGTCTGATTTGAAAATCTGAGCATGAAATCCATCACAAAATGCCATTGAAGCACAAGTAGACCTCCGTCATGAAGTCCTCCAATGATGAGCTAGGTTTTCATCCAACTCACCCACAATTCGCAAGGGTTTTTGTCCTTGGAATAGCTGCAATAAATTGCTGATCAAAACTGAAGAAATATGCACAATGATAAAAAGTCTCCACAATGAACTTGTATATATATCAACTTCTCCTTATCCCTCCAAATTAGCCAACCGAATTTGGGCGCCAATTTCCCTTTTTCAAATTTGATTTTTATTTCTTTTTTAACTTCTCAACTTGGGCGCACTTTTCCCAAAATTCAAAATATTATTTTTAATTATGTTTTCCCACCTTAGAACTCCCCAAAAGGGGTCGCCCAACCCCATAAAAATTATAAAATTATTTAGGTGCCAAAATTCAATTTTAAATATTATTTTAACCTCCTTGAGCACCAAAAATAAAAAATAATAAAATATTCTTTTTTCACTCATTTTTGCCCACATCAAAACCCCAAATGGGTCGCTTCTCATCCAAGAAAAATAATTAAATATTTTTGACCCATCAATAAATATTATAAAAATATACCAAGTCAGCTCCAATACTCAATTTGCATTCCAAAAATCCTGAGGTGCGCAATTAGGTCTTCTCCTATGATCACTCTGAAAAAGGGGACATTATAGTCCTCCCTTCCCGAGATTGATTGTCCTTATGCAATGATAAGCATACCACCACCTGGATCCTAAATTTTGATAACACCACATCTAGCAAACATGAAAAGATACGAGCATCTCAAAGTGCTAACACCAAACAACTCCCCAACCCCTGTAGATCTTCGGTGGATGTGTAGTGCACCCCTCACAAGTGCAAGAAAATATGTAATCACCCCTCCTAGGTTGTTGATGTAGAACAGAACAGCAACCTCCCAACTAAAAATCATACTCAAGTGAGTGCAAACACCATCGCCAATGTCATATGATGATAGAGTATCATCCATATGCCATCCCCCAATGATGAAGAGATGATCCAAACCTCTTCAAAACACCCAAACAGCTGCTGTCCTCCAAGTATCCTATAGGATTTCCATGTACAATAAGGTAGAACAGCCATCTCTTAGCAAAGTATGGAGTAGATCCTCATGAACTAGGGCAAAAACACCAAGATCTTCATGCTTTTTTCCAATCCCTATAACATAGTCCAGCTAGAATACAAGCATTAGTAACTCAAAACCAAACATTATAGCAATACCTCCATACCGTGTGTCAAGGTTCAGCTTCAGCTCCCAAGTATGCCCAACAAAGACAAGTGTCTCTATGACATGGATCACAAATCTCTGAAATAGGGCAGCCTCCCATGCTACCAAAGAATCAATATGATGATAGGGTTGCACTTCGTCATTAACCAACTCTTCATCTTCAAGAGAGACCAATGAATCACCACAAACTGAATCACTTATGACTCCCTCTTTGTGTGAACATTTAGCACTAGTGGTTGATCCTCTAAGTGTATGCTTAACTACTCTAACCTCCTCTAGGGTTTGGGCCTTCAAAGGGCCCTCAAACAAAGGCAACTCATGATGCAAATCAGGTATATGAACAAAAGAATTATGAATCATACCTTTCCACTTGTCCACCCAAATCTACATACTCTTCTTGTTTGTTTTCCTTTGCTTGCTCCCCCACTATGCATTCTTCCCTTGGAAGAAACAGAGATGTAAGGTGTGACTCTCTTTGCCTCTTTGCTTGATCTAGCTGGTTACAACATTCCTTGATCTCTTGCATGAAATGAGCCTTGCTCAAACTGACCTTAATTTCTTTAATTTACTGCCTTGTAATTTTGTCAAACAGTTTGTATGCAATGCTCTTGTTTGTTGGTTTGAAGTTTCAGATTGTAGTTTGATGCTTGTAGTGTAGTGAATGCTAAATTGAAATGAAAGCTTGGAAAAGACTTCTACAATGTCAATGCTGATATCTAGATGCAATGCAATCACTTTTGTATTTTTAAATGCATATAAATGAGAAACTACATGAATAAAATGCACCTACAGCCAAGAGACATTTTGTCAAACACTTGGCATGCATACTATTAAGCTGAGTACAAATGATTGTAAAATGCTCAATAACATCTATAAATGATCATCAACTTATATCTCCTTGATTGCAAATGAATGTCCCATACAATGCTTATACAAATTGGCCAAGACTCTTGGCATTTACAATGGTATCAAATTATGGTATTTGCTGATATGAATGCACACCTACAGCTGCAACATTAGACTGCAACATTAGATTCCTAATATGCAATGATGTTATGAACTAATAATTGAGGAACCTGGTTGAATGAAGGCACCTAGGATGATAGTTGATGAAGCATCCAAATTCCAAGCCAAATGATCACCTCCCAAGCCAAATCAAATTCTTCAAGGAATCGCCTATGTTGCTGATGTGAATGCAGATATAAATTAATATTCAGCTTTTAGCACTCTCAAACTATCTCCAATGAAGTCGCCTAGCACCCATGAGTCATGCGCCTCCCTTACTTGTCAAAATCGAACCACAATGGAGCTCCCTTATGCAAAATCGTGGCATATATATATGCAGACTTTTTTACTGTAAATTTTCTGATATTTAAAATCAGAATCTCCTCAATACAAATCGTCCTCCAAGATGTCAAAATGAGAAGAATCTTGATACCAAAATGATCTCCAATATTGCACCAAATCGACTTATACCAAAGTTGGCCTTTGGCCACTAATTTTGCCCAATGAGAAGTCAGAAGTAACTCCTCCAACAGCTGCAACCCTTCAGAAGGCATTTCACTTCCTCTGTTATGCTATCAATGGGAGTTATCGTTCCCAAAGACAATATACTGCAGAAAACCCTTGGCTCCACAAGTGCTCATGAAAATGTAAATGTCAAATGCTGAATGGTTACAATGGCAACCCACACCATCTTTTATACTTTTATTTCTCCTCATTAGGGTGGCTTCTAGAAGAATCATAATATTTTATTATTATTTATAATTTATATTTGCACTTCATAATAAAATGATGAATTATAACATAAAGTGCAAATATAACATTGTAATGTCCCCAATTTAGCCCTACGCTCTTCATTTGGATTTAGCCTATTTCTGGGAACTCGTAGGCTAAGCAGAAGCTCGAATCAGGGTTTCCAAACTTCTTGGAGGACGTTTTCGTCTTTTTGCGGAGCTTACACTTGGAAATGTTGAACTTGGATTGCGGATTCCTTCTGGGTTTTCTAAGAGCTTCGCGTTGGTGGTTTCGGTTCGACATTCTGAGCAATTACATGGATTTACTATTTTTAGTAAATTCTATTTTTAGCAGTTGACTTGTTGACTCCTAATCAGTAGGCTTCACTATGGCAGTCTGTTCAGACGGTATGGTTGAATTTGGCTTCTGATGCATTTCCATGGTGATATAAGATATTTTATATTATAATGTTATAATTTAACATTATAATTCCTTGTTCTAGCATCATGAATTAATATTGTCTTTAAAAGGGGGACATTGAAGGGTATTTTCACATGGAGGAAATATTTTAATATTTCTAAAGCCAAATATTGCTCAAGGAGTTTGGACGCCAACTTTGGGTGAGCCAAATATTTTATTTAAAAAGTGAAATTTATCTTCTTAAGCAAGTACGCCATCCTAAGGGTGAAGACAAAAGACAAGTCAATGACCTAAAAGAATCTTTGAGGTGGCGCCCTTCTTGGAGGTTTCTAGAAAGCTCTTCTGAAGTTATAAATTGGAGCTCGGGTCCTCATTTTGTTTATCTGATGAATTTGCAAAGTTATGCTGCCGGAATTGGCTTTGGGATTGCTTCGAGGAATGCAACCTCCTAGCTTGGCTCTTCTTCTTGCTTGAAAGACAGCAACTAGTTGAGAGGTTTAGTTGTAGTTGGTTTCCTTTCATTGTAGTTGGTTCTTCTCACATTCTGTAGTTGAGTTATTGTATTTTCTGTCAATTTTAGAGTTGCTGATTTGTATGGCTGTAGGTTGTTTTTACTCACAACTCAAGAAACAGAAATAATATTGTTCTGGGTACTGTTCCAATCTATTTTCCTATGTAGGGCGACCATATGTGCAAGTTTCCAGAATTTTATTTGAAGTCTATGAATTATCTAAAGTAAATCGCCCTTGCTTGCAGGCAATTTCACTTTGTAAGTGCTTTGGAAGTCGTGCAAAATAAATAGGGGTCTTTGTGAGAAGTTTTTGTGATCCATCTTCATTGTCATCATCATTAGAATGTTTTGCAACTGATTTCAAGTTAAATGAGTGAGTATTGAGAGAGATATGATCAATTTAGTGTGATGATAGGTTGTTGGTTTACCTTTTAAAAGTGCAGATCTGTTTAAAACAGAATATTCAGTTTGGTTTTGGAGTGAAGTAAAGGGTCTTAGCATTCTTGTTAAGCAAGGAGAATCCTCTTTATTGATGTACGTTGTATTGCTCTAATTCTATGCTCTTGGCAGGCGATTGCTCTTCATATTGTAAGCTGAACAGTAGTACTGTCAGCAGTTCTCTAATCTTGCTTGTCATGTTTTGTAACGATTACTTTACATTCTGAAGTGCTTTGTAATTCTTTATATCTCCGCCCTATGGTAGCTCCATTCCCACTCCGAGTTTGAAAGCACATTCTGGGTGTTGAGTTTACTTTTAGCATTCTTGCTTATTTCCCTTAATAGCATTGTAATTCTTTGCACTCCGCCATATGGTCGCCTCCTCTCCATACTGGATTGGGTAGCACATGCTTGGTGTTGAGTTTGTTTTCAGTACTTGTAGCGTAGAAGATCCTCTGACCATATGTTCGTCCTTCACGGGCACATTCTTGGTTAGAGTTACCTTCAGTTGCATCTTTGTTTAAGGCACTGACGATCCTCTTGCCATATGACAGCCTCTCTCTTGTTGAGATTGAGTGCGCATTCTTGGCAATGAGTTATTTGTAATCTGCTGATTTGAATTATCTAACCCTAACGGGTGCTCTCTGCATTGTTGTGTACTTGATAAAAATTGAAAAAAATTGGCTCGGTATATTTCAAACATCACCTTATAACATGAGGTTTCTAAAACTAGAAACATCTTAATAAATCATTAGAATAGCTCCATATGAATACTAAAACCTCAAAAAGAAGCCAATTGCCAACTAGGTAACTACCGTGAAGACCCTCTAAACACGCCCTATTAGCCTATGAGGGCCACTAATAGGCTAATCATGTTGATATATCAATGTCTAGCTAGAAGGGGGCATTACATTGCAAGTGTTGTTTTGTTTGGACAACCAACATCTTTGCTCTCCTAGCTCTTTGCAACCACCCTTACACATATCTTGTGTCTTCTTCACATCTTCCTGTAGTGTAGGAAATTGTATATCCTTTACCATTTCACACTCTGTTTGGGTCTCTTAATTAATTGGACTTAATTAAGCTTCTAATTTGCCAAATTATGCATTCCAAAGCCTTATTTATCCCGTTTTCTGAAAGGGAAACCAATATTTAATTAATGAAACTAATATTTTAATCACATTGGAGAATGAGTGTCCTGGATTTTTAGGCAAGGAATGGATCCCCTTTAAGTCCTAGGACCTATTTTTTAATATGATTTTTGCGGTCTTTTAATGATTCAAATTTCATATGCAATTGTCGGCTTTTGGAATCTAATTTTCGAGAAATTAGATAAACATCTATAAATATATAGTCTTTTTATCAATTCAAATCTAACACACTTTATGAGAGCAATTCAAGAGCAAATATTATTGTCAAGAGCATTCAAGAGCAGATTTATCAGTCATTTGTTGTAGCATTCAAGATCCTATCATCATGTTCAAGCTTATGTGTGTTCATGTCATCCTGTGAAGGCTAACATGCAGTGTTGATCCTAAAAGCATCCAAGCATTTCAAGTATTCAAATCCATCAAGCAAAGCAAGATCAAGTTCCTTGGAGTGATGTGTTTGACTTTAATCCTCTAAGGGAAGTCATTGAAGATTTGGTGAGTTGTAAGCAAACATTGTTTCATTCATCATTTCTTTCTCCATTTTCATTTATCTTTCTATCAAGGTTTAATTACCAAACATGGAGTTTGACTAAGGCAAACCCCCATTCAAACAAAATAATTTTTCTCCCTCTTGTGTATGTGCAAATTACAAGTTGAAGAAGGATTGAAGAGATTTCAAAGGAGCAATTTTGCATTGTTGCATTTGTTGTCATCATTGTTGTCAAGCCATGGAAACTAAGCTGCAGAATTTATTTCTAACTTTCCAACAGTGGAACCTGGGGCACATGGAAGCTGAAATCTTGTACCAGAGGACTCAGAAAGATGATCCGAACAACTGTACAAAGACCCATTCGCCCAAGGGTGAATGAGTCCTTGTAGGCACCTCAAAACCAATTTTCCTAAGCATGTTTGTTGTTCTCTACATTTACTAGATCCACTAGTAAACTGTTGTTTTCGACTGTCAGTCTTCAGGATCTTGCAAGTTTAATATTAGGGCATATAGGATCATTAAGTTAATCATTCAAAAATATTTCTAATCAATTCCAATCCCCCGTAGGATATAGATCCAAGTCTAGTTGGCTCACCATTAAGGTTGATAGTCAGTCAATTCACCTAGTTGATCAATATCCCAATGAATTTATAAAAATGTGGAAATGGCCCTAGGTTATGAACACTAATCTTAAGAGTCACCACATTTTTATGTTTCATTTTGGTGAACCTAACATTCTTAAACTATAAACTTTATGAAATTGGAAGTCCTTCAAACCCTAGGTTTAGATTTGCATTGCATTTTTTTGCATTTCTCATTTAGGGTTCCATTTTTGCATTCTAAAAGCATTAAAAATCAAAAAAAAAATGTATTCCATATTGCATCATAGGTTGCATTAGGGTTTTTTTCAGTCATATTTAGATAGATTTACATTCATATTACATACATTAAGTGGTTAAAATCTGAGATTGTTCATTGCATCTTTCATTTTAAGCCAAAATCAAGTGAAAATTTGGATAGTTATGTTTCAATTTGCATCAAATCATTATTTTAAGAATCTTGCATCTTAGAATCAGTCAATTATTGCACTTTAGATCTAAAATTTGCATTAAAAACTTGTCAACACATTTTCACCTTTGTTTCACACTTGCATCTTGCATTACATTATCATAAATTGAGGAAAATCTAGAAAAATAGCCATTGTTTAACCTGTTTGCAACCGGAGAAAGAAACATCAAACAGCAACATAAAACTTCAAATTTTCATTTTCCAGAACCCTAAGCAAGGACTCGTTCGCCCAAGAGCGAATATGTCCTTGAATAGGTGCCCTGACAAGTTTTTGTATGCATTTTTGTATCTATGTTTGCTTTTTGTTCATGTCGGTAAATCTTAGTTTTGAAATTCTAAAAAATTGTTATTGTATGTGCAAGAAAAAGTGTCATTTTGCTTGATTTATTGCAAATTCATGGAAAACTTGTTGCATTTCATATTCAAAATCATCAGATTTGTAGGACAATTGTTTACATTTTCTAAAGCATTGCATAATTCGGGTAGTTACTTTCATATTTGCACAAATTCATACCTCTAGGATTGCATAGTAATCTAGTCATGTTAGATCTATTTCCACAAGTGCATAGTATATTTACCAAGCCCTTTAGTAGTGATGACTTTGACATGTTAGATGTGTTAGTTTTAGGATCAAAAATGTCAACAAGCAGAAAATACAACACAATGAACAATGAACACAGTGATTACCCTAGAAAAACCCTCCTACTCGAGGGAGAAAAACCCAACAAAGAATATTCTCTTATATATTAGAATAATGAGTGCAAAAACTACATACAAATCAGGCCCTACACAAGGCCAAGTCCAATACAATGAATGGAGACACTTATCCTTGAAGCAAAATACAAATGATGACACTTCTTAGAATCAAATCTGCTGCTAGGAGGCGAACTGCTGCTGCTACTAAAGATGCGAATTGGAGAGTGAAATGAATTAATGTTCAAATGAGATGACTTCATCCTCTTTATATACAAATCTAGGCAACCTCCTTTCTAGGTCGGCTCTGGAAAAAAATGTAATTTTATTTATGTAGCAAAGGCCAACCTGCCTTTATTTAGGAGAAAATAGCTCCCGAAGCTACAAAACACTAACACTCCCTCTTAGCTAGGGAGTTATTTTCCAGATATCCTCGTCATGGAGTCCCTCAACATGACGCCCACAATGGCTACACCCATTTGTGGAAAACCACATCTCAGTCTTAGAGATGTACAAGAGTTCATTATGGAGTCTCTCAACATGATGTCTACAATGGCTACACCCATTTGTGGAAAACACATCTCAGTCTCAAAGATGTACAAGGGTTCATCACGAAGTCTCTCAACGTGATGTTGTCATGGAGTCTCTCAACATGACGTCCACAATGGCTACTCCCATGTGTGGAAAGAAACACATCTCAATCTCAGAGATGTACAAGGGTTCATCACGGAGTCTCTCAACGTGATGTTTTCATGGAGTCTCTCAACATAACGTCCACAATGGCTACTCCCATGTGTGGAAAGAAACACATCTCAGTCTTAGAGATGTACAAGATATCCTCGTCATGGAGTCTCTCAACATGACATCTCATCTCAATCTCAGAGATGTACAGGATATCCTCGTCATGGAGTCTCTCAACATGACGTCTCATCTTAGTCTCAAAGATGAACAAGGGCTTGCACCTCATATTTCTCCGTCTCAAAGAAATATACACTACAAGAGCTTTCACCTCATATTTCTCCATCTCAAAGAAATATACACTACAAGGGCTTTCACCTCATATTTCATCTTAGATAAATATACATTACAACAAATCTTCATGATGATGTGACTCCCTCTGAAGGTCCAAGTACTTGCATCAACCTCCTGACCTCCTCATCCAAGAGTGCCTGTAATGCTTGCCTTAGAGGAACGGTTTCCAATGCACACCTTCGGCATTACTAACTTGCGAGAGTCCAAGACTGTCCTCCTCAACCTCATCCCAAATCACCCTATTCTGAATAGGTTTGCGGAGTTACCAATGTCAAATCGAGATTGATTGTCTTGTGCAATTTTGTTCTCTGCAGCTGAAGAGGTCTTCCAAGGACTTTAGCACCTAGCCTTGCAACACTGCAACCCACTTAGCTAACATCTTCACTTCTTCTCAATGAGTCACAAAACTCCTTTTTGATCCCTGCCTCAGAGATTGCAAAGAAATCCTCTGGTAGTAGAAATCCTCTAGTAGTGGACTCCCCTCCATTGACTGATTTCAGAACCTTAATCCTTTTCCCGGACATGCTCTCAACTCGTGCCTTGAATTCTCGGAATTTAACTCCCTCTGAATGTCATTTCCTCCTCTTCGAAGTAGCTGATCGCAATGACAATCTGCATAGGTTCTCCGTTGTTTAGTGTCTTCACCTTTCTCAATCTTCTTTGCTGATGCAAATTCTCCATCCAAGGTTGACCCAACCTTGTGCCCTCGAGAGATGTCTCCAGTGAAGAATCATGAGAGTTATGCGCCACCAACTCAGTCCCAAGGCTATAAGCTATGTCTCCATGTTTGTTCATTTCTCCAGCTGGCATGACTTCCTCACAGGATGCCTCAAGCTCTTCCTCCCTTTGAATTCCTTATGCAATCTCGGATAATTAATCCATCATCCTTTTGCTCCTTGATCCATCCTGCATTTTAAAGAGATTAACAATAGTTCATAAAATCAAACTACCCCGAAGAGGAATATACAGACCAATGCTAGTAGCATACATGATTCACTATTCCCAATGTTATTGCATGAATTATTATTAACTACATGATTATTTAAATCCATGATCATTATTCAAAGGTACAAACATAAAATACTTATCTCTTTAATAGCACTCTTCAGATCTATTTCAAGTGTTTCCAATTTGTCTTGTGCATCCTTGTAGTTAAGTTGCAAGACCTCAATTTTGTTCTCAGCCTCCAATAGCTTTCCAGTTAATTGATTTACTACATCTTCCCTGCTGGCAACTTCTTGGTTTGCAAAACTTATGCTTTCCTCTAGTTCTTGTTCCTTCTCCCTTGAATTCATTTGTATAACTTCAAGCTCCTTAATCCTTTCTAGTGAATCCTCCATCTTCACCCTCAATTCAGATACCTGCTCAAAAACTGTTTTGCTTCAATTTCAGTCTCCATAAACCTTGTTTCTGCCAACTTCAACTGTTTTTCAAGATCACATTTCTCTTGTGTAGCAGTCTACAATAACGACTCCAATTTTGTCACCTTCTTTGCACTATCCTCTGCCTTATCACAAAAAACAGCAATTAAATCTTCGAGCTCAACAACTCTTTGTCTGGAATTACTTGCATGTGCTTCATGTTTTGAAAGGACTTCTTCGAGGGACTTCAACTTCTGCTCCAACTCTACATTCCATGCGATGCCAAGATGACTCGAATAATCTTCAACAAAGTAATCAGAATATCTTCCCTTATTTTTTATTTTTATTTTATTTTTATTTTTTTTTTTAAAGACTATCTTGCTTAGACAAATCTGATTGGATTTCTTGAACCCGCTCTAATACCATGTTAGTTTTAGGATCAGAAATGTCAACAAACAGAAAATACAACACAATGAATAATGAACACAGTGATTACCCTGGGAAATCCCTCCTAGTCGAGGGAGAAAAACCCAGCAAAGAATATTCTCTTATATATCAGAATAATGAGTGCAGAAACTACATACAAATTAGGCCCTACACAAGGCCGAGTCTAATACAATGAATGGACACACTTCTCCTTGAAGCGAAATACAAATGATGACACTTCTTCTTAGAATTGAATCTGCTGCTAGGAGGCGAACTGCTTTTGCTGCTGAAGATGCGAATTGGAGAGTGAAATGAATTAATGTTCAAATGAGAGGACTTCATCCTCTTTATATACAAAGTTGGGCGACCTCCTCTCTAGGTTGGCTCTAGAAAAAAATGTAATTTTATTTATGTAGCAAAGACCGACCTGCCTTTATTTAGGAGAAAATAGCTCCCGAAGCTACAAAACACTAACAAGATGAAGCCCTTAAGGACTTCATCTCACCTAGATCGTCCACTAAAGCTTTTGTGCAAGAGGATGCAATCATAGACAAACATGACAATCCTAGTTGTTTTTCTCCCGATACCTCCCCTACTTGTGACGAAGGTATCTTGGTGTTAGAAGACCCGATTATTGAGCGTCATGAGAATCTTGCTTGTCCCTCTTCCAACGCTTTACCCATTTGGGAAGATATGGTAGTAAAAGAAGATGAAACCATTGATACATTTCCCTCAGCAAACAATAAGACGGAAGGCATAGATGATGATGCTAAATTCACATTAGATCCCCCCTCAATAGAAGGTCATCTAGGTAACCCAATTGAGGTTATGAATGCGCAAATTGGATCTCCTTTAATTAGTGAGCCTCCTAAGTCACCTCCCATTATAGGACCTCTTAAACCCCCTAGCCATATCTTGAACTTTGCAAGGCAACTCTGTAGTAAACATGTGTCGCAGTCACCAAGTTATCACACAATCTCTCACACATATAACATTCCTAAACATCTCCCTTTGGAATTTGATTCAAACATCACCTACATACAATAGGATGCTCCAAAAGGTTTTGCAGAAGACTGATGTCCAATCTTCTATTAAACCAAATGATGCAGCTACCTCATTTGATTGTATGCAAGTGACAAAGATATTACATTCCCTCAACATGAATTACCCTCACTTAAGATCCAAAATAAACATGAGGCCTTAATGATAAAGGTGATCATTAATGAAACTGTAGTGAGGCACACTCTCATAGACAATGAAGCAGGTCTTAATGTTTGTAGCATTGATCTCCTAGATAAATTGGTATACACAAGAAGCTTATTCAACCCAATGATGTTAATATTGATGGTTTTGACAATGCTAATATGAAACCATTAGGAATGATCACATTACCCATTGAGGTTGGACCTGTAGTTTTGCCTACTCTTGTTCATATCATGCCAAACCCTCTCCCATACAACCTTCTCCTAGGGAGACCATGGATTCATGCCATGAAAGGAGTCCCGTCTACTCTTCACCGTGAGATGAAGTATGAATATAATAACAAGATATAAATGGTTGAAGCAAATGAACAAAGCTATAATTCACAAGTTCAACGTGATCATGACACTTCCAACTCCCTTAATACTTTGATTCCAACTTCAAAGGTAGAACCTATACAAGTTGATGGTAATCATAATTGTCTCTCACCTACAAAAAAAATTCTTAGATGACGAATGGGGGTTGTTATATTTTTCACCTCATTTCACAAGGGAGTCTCAAATCTCACCCTCAAAGTCCAAAGAGTCAAATACAAATGATTCATCTTCAAACACATGTTTTAGGGATGATTGGGGTTCATTAGATTTTACACCCTCCTTTATGGGAGAGTACAAAATCTCACAATCTAAACCAAAACATCTTCGTGTTTCTTTTGATCATTTTGGTTCTACATCAACATCATCCCATGGTGGTGATGGGGGCTCTTCAACTCCCATCCTTCATGAGAGGAAGATACGTAACTTTACAAAGCTTAAAAAGGATTTGTGTGCTCATGAAGAAGCCAATCCTTCTCAAAAGCATAAAATCTCTTCATCTGAGTTGGAAGCATGTTATGGTCTTGGCTACAAAATCCTTTCTAAACATGGATAAAATGAAAACATGGAACAAAATAGAAATCAAGTGAAGTCTATACCGTACTTTTCCAAGTAGCGTCTAGGTTTCCAACATTTATCTTCATCTTCATCTAATGCCTTAGCATCTACTGTGTGTATGACATCTTGTGCTAAGAAAGAAATATCCCCTACTATTAATCAAGAGACTATCTTGTCGAGGCTTCTCAAAGCCCACTTGATTACTCTTCCTCCAAAAACACGAAAGAAATTTTATAACAATAGCTCATTTTGTGCATATCATCGAGTGCATGGTCTTAAGCATTGTGATGCTCTTCCTTGTTTGATGTGCCTACTTCCTCTAATTGATAATGATTTTCATTCTATTGTGTTGCTCATCACTATGTGGCATTGGTAGCTTTATGTGTTTTGCTCATTACCATTCATGGTGGTACAATCTTAGGTGCAACCATATTTATCTTGGCAGCAACATGATAGTCCTTGGTGGTTGTCTTTGTCTCTATGCTTGGGGGGCAAGGATAACTAGTTTTTGGAGGTGATAACTAGTTTTTGGAGGTGTGCATCCTTTTCAAGGATCCCCTCTTCCCCTCTTTCTACTTAAAAAACCAACATAGCAAGTATGTTGACATTTTAAGTGGGGGGCATACATTGGCATTATTATGGCATGGACATTGGCATTCTCATTTTGGCATAAACATATTGACATTTGCGCTTCACTTTTGTTCACAAAAATTGGACTTAGTGTAGCGTTGGCATAGCATTGATCATTTTGGCATTGACTTATGGGTACACAATTTTTGTGATGACTTTTTCCATGTGCCACCCTTTGTAATGGGTTCACACCTTGTAGACCTAGTGTGTGTTTCTCATCCTTCCTTTGGGGCTCACCTAGTGTATACCGGAAATACACTAGCCCTTCTGAGCATATTTCATGGCCACCAAGCATAACACAACTTGCTTGCCAATGGAGCCATGTGTCTCATAAGTGATTTACATCCTTGTGAGCATAGTTGATGAACAATGCAACCGTGGCTAGTCCATCCCTTTTGCATTAGCCTTAACATCGTATGCTTGTGTATCTTGTCTTGCTGCACGTATCTTACACATCATGTGTGTCCCTTTGTCCTTATGTTGGTTTGCCATGGGATCTTGGATCTATTGGCATTGGCATTATTTGTCTTTGATGTCGAAGGTCATGGAGAAAAGACAAAGGTTTGATGTAGTTCATGTTGACGAATGTTGTTTTGGTACAAAGGGCAGAGTGTTTGACATGGTACAAAGGGCAGAGTGCTTGACATTGATGTCAATCATGTTTCACCTTTGTAATTATTTCAAAGGGGACATGAATATAATATCTTCATTACGGTTGACAAGTGAATAATGTTGTTTGACTAAGGCAGCAATAATCAATAAAGTCATGGACTTCACACTAGCACATAGTGCCTTGGTATTATAGGCCAACCCAAGTAATATGATGTTATGATACTCATGCAAAATAAACAAAATATGATGAAAAAGGCCGACACAATGATGTTTGTGTTTTTGATATGCAAAATGAGAAAAGACATAATGAAATGTCTCAACATCATTACAACCCTAAAATTTATCATTGACCAAACACTAAGGCAATTCATTGTTGAAAGTGATGACCGTGTTAGGGTTTGAGGAAGCTTGGAAGATTGGTGGTATGGCGGCTCGAAATGAAGAGAGATGGTTTCCAGGCAGTATATTTTCAACTTCTACAAGGTAATAACGACCTCCATTTGCAATGCATTCAAAGTGGTAACTCATTTTTGTTTAAACCCTAGTTTGGTTTTTACATAAGTTTGCATTTTCTGAAAATGGTTTTTTGATTTGAGGTCAATACTTGTTAGTTGCATATGTTTTTTCACAATCTCATAAGGTCTCTTTGTATTTAGTTCGGATACCCTATTTATTGGGCAGTATGTCGACCTTTCTAAAGTGTATGGTTCAAAGGGTTATATTGTATAATGTTTTTTTATTAACAGCAGTTCAAGCATTTGTAAATGCTGCTCTACGTTGAACTTTTTGAAAGCAATTATGAAAACTTATTCTGGCAGTTTATGAAGGGCAGTCATAGACAGATTTTTGATGAAAGTAGATGTTACTTGAATGGTATAAAATAGTGACATTGTCACTATGCATTGGTTCGATGCAGATGTGAGATTTATACTCTGTTAAGAGTTCTTATTATTTTTATGCTGAAAGCATTGATGAGCAATTTAGTTTGAAAGTTGTAAAAGCACTTCAAGTGGTGGTTGTATTTACATATATATTCTTGAGGCTCAAATGAAAATGAGACAATCAAGAAATGTTATGTAATGAAACAGACAGCTCACTCTATCCCTTTATTCTCAGAATGATATTGATGTGAAAGTGTGAGGCAATTGTATTTGCTAGTGAGGCATACTTGTAACCAGTGAGGTTCCTTTGCCAATGAGGCATATTTTTGTGGCCAGTGAGGCTTTGTAATCAATGGGTTTTTATTAAGCCAATGAGGCATTTTACCGAGTGGTTATTTATCCCTATGAGGGTTTTCCACTCACAAAAAATACTATGTTACGATTCTTTTGTGGTCCATGTGATAATTATGTTTCATGCAATTTTGTCTTGATGCTTTCTTTATCTACTTTGCAACATTTGAGTTTTCATGTTGTTTAAAGACTGCTATTGGCTACATTTGGTTACACTCTTGAAATTGAACATTCAATGATTACAAAGAGACTATGTGTTTTGAAAAACTATTGAATTGAAGTTGATTATTGAAACACTGATTCACCGCCCCCCCTCCCCGCCCGCCTCCCACCCCTACCCCTTTCAATGTTTCTCGTACTCCAACAAGTGGTATCAGAGCCATACCCTTGCATAAGCCTAACCCACTTAGGGATTCCTGGTAGTGGAGTACTCGTTATGACAAAAAGTAAAAGAAACAGAGAAAAAAGAAATACCTAGCAGAATGTTGAACAACAAACACCACTTAAACCTAGTACAAAAGATGATTTTGTAGTGAAAAGTGTAGACAAAAAAGGAGATCACTTAGTAAGTGATTTTGAACGAGAGTTTGATAAAAATGAATATGAGATTGATATAGAAGGTGAACTCATCTATGCTCTTGATGAAATTAATCAACTTAGAAAGAAGAATCAAAGGTTAAAATTGCAATTGGAAGAGTCTAGAAAAGTTGAAGAAGCAACTTGCATGAAGCTGCAAACCAAGGTAGAAGATTGTCAAAAGATAGAGGTCAAAGTGTTGTCTCGAAGAACACAACTAGGGGAAAACTCTCTGTTAAAAGAAAACACTGTAAAAGATGAGTTGATTGTCAATCTGAAATTATGGATTGAAGAAAACAAGAGGATAGCGGAAATGATAAGGTCTGATTTGGAAGTCAAAACAGTTGAATGCCAAAAGCTTGAAGGAGAGATAGTCTCTCTAAGGAAAAAACTTGAGAATGTTAGAGAGCAGTTAAAAAAGAATTAGAAATTTGATGAGAGCACCAGCAAGTTGAATGAGATGTTAAGTAAGCAGAAACATCACAAGGACGTTACTGGTTTGGGGTTTGTAGGACAGAGTTTTGGAGTCAGAAAAACACCAAGAACAAAGATAGATTTAAATTATCATTCTGCTGCCCCTAAGACTGCTGATAGTAGACAGTTCAAGGACATCAACAAAGGAAGAAGAAGTAGAGCCAACCAGTTCGCAGGATCTCCACCTACTTGGCAAGATCAATCAGTGAGGTACAGTTATTCATTTCCTGGTTATTGTTATTTATGTAATGGTTATGGGCATAAAGCAAGCTATTGTAGAAGAAGGTCTAAAAGGAGCCAATATGCATTCTCTGAGAATATGAATGTAATATGTTATAAATGTCATAACCATGGTCATGTTGCAAAGCACGGTAGAACTAGGTTTGTGAAACCAGAGAAGAAAATTTGGAGAAGGAAAAATTCCAAGAAGACAAGCATTCAGAAGGTTTGGAGAAGAAAGCAAAACTAGGAGAAGGATGAGTCTAAGCTTGTGCATACTGCACAAGTGACATCTATAAGTGCATAAAAAAGAGCTTGACCATAGGGGCAGGTGCTTATAGTTTTATCATTCAAACCCTATAGTAAGCAGCAAAGAAGTTGTGTCTTTGCAGTTTTTTGATGTTCTGATGTTGGTAATAGTTCTAGTTTTTGAAGACTACTATCTTGCTTGATCTTTGGTAACAGTGAACTTGAATGCTCTGCATGCAAACAGTGCTTCTCCTGAATACCTTCATTCACAGATTGCAATTAATTTGATTTTTGCCCTGATAGTCAAGTGATCTCAATCACAGAGCATACAATGCCATTTGTTCTCAAGGTGACAGTCTTAACGAGTCATTTGTACTCATGGTCTTCATTGCAAGGTGTTGCTTTGGTGCTTATTCAAAGATTGGTGATGGTTTACTCATAGTTCACTATATCAAGAGACATTCATGGGATGCTTTTATATTTGAACGGTTGTTATTGTGTCTGCAGTGTTCTTGCTTCAATGATAATGTTGGTGTTGATGCTTGTTCAAAGGAAAGGTAAAAGATATCAGTGTTAACGTTTGTTGGTCTCAAAGGATTACTTCAGAAGATGCTTCAATAATGGTGTTCATTGGTTGCTTCGTAACTTCTCACATTACTTGAGCTTGTGACAATGGTCTCTTTCTTTCTTCTGATACTTTTGACAGTGCTTTCTTTCTTACTTAGAGCAGTGGTCTGTTGAAAGAGATAGTGGATTCTTAATGCTCATAAGTTCCTTAGAGATGATCTTTGTGATAGTGCAGTACCTACGTAAAATAAACTTTGCATTGTCATGACTTTTGGTACAGTATGATGGTACAGATGTTGCATAGTGATGGTTTGTCTTAGAAGTTAGTGACAGTCTATGTTTGGTCTTTGCAATATGAGTCTTGAAATTGATATGATGCCTACATTTCCTTAGTTTCCTCTACACTTCTCAAGACATTATTATCTTTGTTGCTAAGTAGATGCTTTTGTTATTCATGTAAAGTGACAGTTTCTATTTGTCCAAAGAGGTGAAGATGACAATTTGCAATATGCAGTGACAATGAATTAACATAGTGATTTAATTCAGACCAGTGATAATGAGTGGGCATTTGTTTTTTTTTGACAAGTATGTGCTTGAACAGTGGCGTGCTTTGGACAGTGGTATTGTTTTGATACTTGCAAAGTAACACATTGGATGCAAGGTGCTCATTGCTCATTCATGCTTCATTTTATGAAGTAGGCATTTCATGGTGCCTTGAACTGCTTGATACTAGTTGGTATAGATCTTTCACAGTAAGAATACAAGTATACCAAAGTCAGTATGTGAAAGTTCCTCCAGTCCTCTTGTCTTGGATTTTATTGGGTATTTTATTGAATTGATACCAAGTATGATCAGTCATCTTAGTGTTGGACAGTGAGATCACTAGAAGCACAGTGGTATGTATGTTATCATTTTGACAATGATATGCATGGTCAAGATGATTATCCATTTCAATGGTCAGTAACAGCGGTTTTGATGCTGACAGTGGTGATATCCTTGTAGCACAGTGGTTCACATGCATGATCAGTAAGCTTTGACATTTTGTTGCATAATGATGTTAGTTTCAATAGTTTATGGTTCTAGAGCAGTGATAAATTTACATCTTGCTGTGTTTGGACAGTGGTAGATCTTGCTTTGACAGTGATGGTAACATTTACAAATGTGCTTTCCATGAAGACTTGCATATTGTTTACACATTCATCGTTGATTCCATGATTGTTCAATGTTACCTAATCATGATGTGTGCTGATAGTATTAGCAAGTGACAGTCCTGTCCAATGTACTGATGATGACAGTAGAATAGTTTGAGGCAGTACCTTCATCTCTGCTCTCTTGACTCTATTGGACAGGTATGAACATTCTTGCTGCCAGGCAGTGTCTTTGGAGACAGTGAAGATAGTTTGGTATGCTTTGCTCATAAGTATGCTTTGGTGATTATCATGTTTTTAAGACTGTCTATCACCATTTCCAGAATACAAAATGTATCATGCTTTGATTGTAGTGGTAAGAAAGTGGTGATAATCTATGCCATGACAGTGGTAAGATTCAACACAGCAGTGGAAAATGCTTGCTTGACCAACACTTGGCGATATTCAGTGGCTTGTGATTTTATCCTCTATGTGCACTGAACTCCTTGCTTGGACAGGTCTTGATACATCTGTGAATGTTGCTGATATTTGTTTCTGGAGTTTTTGTTTCTGCAGTGGTCTTTCTTGACAGATTTCACAGTGACAGTTGCTCGTTGGATAGTATTACACAGGTAATTGGTAAATAATTGATGATTAACAATGAGCAATGTGCTCAATAAATAATTTACAAGATGATACAGGATAAGATCGAACACGATCTTATCTCAGGAAAAAGCAGGAAGTTTCTAAAAGAAACTTCAGATAAGATCTCGAACATCAAAGACGATCTTATCTAGGATATTTTACAATATTTTACATAGTTGAGCATTAATAAATAAATAAAGAATATTATTTTAATACCCTCCCTTAATGCTCAAACTATCAACTACACCAAGATGCCCCCTGAATTTTACAAACTTATCTGTAATGAGCGACTTGGTGAGAATGTCTGTTGTCTGATCCTTTGTCGGAACATACAGCAACTGAACTAATCCGTCTTCAACCAGCTTCCGAATGAAATGACAATGAGTTTCCACATGCTTGGTTCGCTCATGGAAGACTGGATTCTTGGCAAGTTTGAGAACTCCCTGAGTATCACAAAACAAGGGAGTCGGACCTGCTTGAGATATTTGCATATCTGCAAGCATCCGGCGAAGCCAAACTGCCTCACATGCTGCTTTTACTGCTCCCCGATACTCGCTTCGCGAGGAGAGAGCCACTGCTTCTTACTAGTCCATGTGGCTGCACGGATCCCAAATCAACACATACCTGATGTTGATTTCCATTTATCAATCAACCTTAATCAACTCTGAACCCACCGAGTTTAGGATCGTGACTCTCGAGTGTACAAGAGTCCAAAATCAAGAGTGCCCTTCACATAACGCAGCACACGCTTTGCTGCTACCCAATGATCAGCCTTGGGGGCTGTCATGAAGCGTGATATGTAGCTCACTGCAAAACTCAAGTCAGGTCTAGTAGCAGCAAGATAGATAAGGCTGCCCACTAGTTGCCTGAACAATGTTTCATCTACCACAGGTGAATCGGACTTAGCTGACATCTTAAGCCCTTTTTCCATGGGTGTAGAGGCAGGTTTGCAATCCTGCATTCGGAACTTATCCAGAAGACTTCGAGCATACTTGGACTGGGAGATGAAAATGCTGCTCTCTGTCTGCCAAACCTCAACACCTAAACAATAATGCAGGAGGCCCAAGTCTGTCATGTCAAAAGTTTTGCACAAGTCCTGTTTGATCTCAATGATCAAATGTGCCGAACTGCCAGTAATGATCAAGTCATCCACGTAGACAACAACAAGCAAGATCTCATTACCAGTATTCTTGACATACAGGTTTGAGTCAGATGGACTCCTCTGAAAGCCATGATCTGTGAGGTACGTGTCAATCTTAATGTACCAAGCCCGAGGAGCCTGTTTCAGGCCATAGAGTGCTTTGACCAATCTGCACACCTTCTATTCTTGACCAGCAACTTTGAAACCTGGAGGCTGCGTCATGTATACTTCCTCCTTCAACTCACCGTTGAGGAAAGCACTCTTCACATCCATCTAATGGACCTTCCAACCAAATTGGGCTGCTAAGGCAAGGACGAGCCGTATGGTACTCATTTTGGTTGTAGGAGCAAAGGTCTCCTCATAGTCAATGCCTTCTTTCTGTGAGAACCCCCGTGCAACCAGACGAGCTTTGTACTTGTCAAGGGTTCCGTCGCTTTGTACTTCACCTTGTACACCCATTTGCACTAATGGGCTTCTTCCCTGGAGGAAGATCAGAAAGAGCCCAAGTGTGATTCTTCTGAAGACTCTGGTATTCTGATTCCATCGCCTTTTCCCACTCAGGTATCCCTTTTGCCTCTGAATATGTCTGAGGCTCATAAACACTGTGAATGTTGGCCATGAGAGCAAAATTCACTGTAGACTGCTGTTTGCTCTTGTTTCTGGATGATCTACCCTCAATGAGCTCATCAACACGAAGATCACTGATAGTCTTAGCCCACCATTTTGGCCGGAGAGTAGAGGGGCCAACATCAGATGTAACAGGAGGAGCTGGATCTGGTTGAGGATCTGGAACAGGTTCAGCAGGGGGATGTTCATTATCATCTGGAGGAAACTCAAGTTGAGCATCATCAAAGACTAGGTCTTCGTCATCCCTCCCATCAGGTGAACCTAACGGAAGTCGGACGCCCATATCAGGAGCCTGTAGAGGCTGATCCTCTGAATGCTGAACAGGTGAAGAAGAGTGAAATGGACCTCGTTCCTCATCAAAAACAACATCTCGACTGAAGATAAGACGATCAGTGTCTATATCAATCAGCCTATATGCCTTGTGGTTGTCACTATACCCTGTGAACATGAGTTCTGGCTTTTGGAGTCCAACTTAGTGCACTTGGCCTCTGGAATCCAAACATACACAAGAGAGCCGAAAACTTTCAAATGACTGATCCTAGGTTTGCGACCAGACCAAACTTCCTCAGGAGTCTTCCCCTTAACAGCATGAGTGGGTGACCTATTAAGGAGATAGACTAAGGTATTGACTGCTTCTGCCCAAAACTTGGTAGGAACACTCCTGTGTTGCAACATGGAGCGAGCCATCTCAACAATTGTACGATTGCACCGCTCTACAACACCGTTTTGCTGAGGAGTGTAGGGTGTGGTCAACTGACGTTTTATCCCATGAGTATCACAGAAGTTGGAGAATGCACTAGAACAGAATTCCCCCCCATTATCTGACCTAAGAGTTATGATACAAGAACTAGACTCTTTTTCAACCAATGCCTTAAACTTCTGAAATACAATAAAAACCTCTGATTTATGCTTAAGAAAGTACACCCACATTTTCCTACTATAATCATCAACAAAAAGTAGAAAGTACTTGCAACCAGTTACAGAAGAAGTAGACATAGGGCCACAAATATCAGCATGAACTAATTGAAGTACCTTAGAAGCGCGCCAAGAGTCGCCATCCTTGAACGGTGTGCGATGCTACTTCCCAACCTGACAAGCACCACAAACGCCCTGATGCTGAGTCTAAATGTCGGGTAAGCCATCTACAAGTCCCTCCTGAGCAAGCTGAGAGAGATAGTGCACGTTCAAGTGCCCGTACCGCTGGTGCCAAAGATTGGTGACAGCTGAATTTCTGCTGCCAAGGCTAACTCGGAGAATCACCAGTGTCCACAAACCTATAAAGGCCATGATCCTCTATCCCAACGGCCACCGTTGTGCGAGACTCACGATCAACAATTGAACATCTGTGCGAGCTGAACACCACATCCATCTGGGGAGAATGTCGCATTATCTGACTGATTGAGAGAAGATTGAGCTCGATATCAGGTACATAATACACGTTGAGGAATATGAGATCCCTCCCGCCAGTGAACCTGAACAGTGCCTGTGCCGACAACTGTGTATTCCTCACCTCCTCAAAGATCAGCGAGTCGATTGCAAGGGGAAAAGTCACGTAGACAGTCAAGCCTATGTGAGAAAATGTGAGGCACGAATCTATATAGCGGAGGATTTGACATGATGCTGCGGGCCTTTTGCCATCGGTGCATAAAAAGTGATTCCTTCTTTCGTGCTTTCGGCCATTAAACTTCTGTTTGAAACCCTCCACCTTCTTTTGCTTTCGAAATAGCGAACCACGACAATCCCTTCTTGATGTGGCCAAATTTATAGTGATAGTTACACGGAACATTTTTCTTCTTGATTTGAGTGCATTTGGAGCCTTTCTCTGTGAAGGTGACCTTTTCCTTGATGCTTGAATGGGTTTTATTTTGCAAAAGCCTGCTCCGTGGAGGATGATGATTCACTGCTACCGAACTGTTGTCTCCAGCGATCCTGGCTGCAACAGGATAGTGCACAGATTTGGAAACTTAAGATCAACATTAGCAGACGTAATGTTGAGAGTCTCTATGAAGTGTTCATAGGACTTCGGTAGACTCTTCAGGGTGATCACGACCATGTCTTCCTCCATTTTCCGACCAATCGCCTCCAACTGATCTCTGATCTCACTGGATTTTATTGGTGCGCTTGCGAGTTGTCTTCTCATCCATCATGATAGAAAACAGCATATTCTTCAAAACGCACGGCTTTTGTCGGAAGTTTCATGCAGACCCTTCAAGTGATCCCAGATCTCCTTAGCTGATTTTCCAAGTGGAATCTGAGGGAGCTGATCATCAGTAACCGAAAGCTTAATAAGCATGACGGCTTCACGATTCTGCTCATCAAACTTATCCTGATCCTTACCCGCCGTGTCGGGACAAGTAGCTTTGCCGAGGATCATCTGATCAAGGCAGCGGTATTCAAAAATTGTCAGCATCCGCTGCTTCCAGGTGTTGTAATTTTTGCCATTAAATCTCTGACTGCCCTCCAGCATTAAATTACTTAAACTGGCCATCTTCACGCTTTTCGAGGCACGAAAAACGAGGAACTGAGAAAAGGCTGATGCACGAAACTCGAGGCACGAATTCCAATGCAAAAAATAGAGTCAGATTCAAGTACATACTGTAGAAAGTACAGTGTACGGATGGCACAAAATTCGAGGCACGGAAAACGATGCACCCAGAAAATTCGGAGACCAACCCAGTTGAGTTCTCGAAAAACCCACCAGGAGTCTCTAATTGAAAAAAATTTCTGACGTCTGATGAAGAAGATATGAGCAAAACCCTAGTCGGCCAAATTTCTCTTCAAAAAAAAATTGCAGACCAAATGCAAAATCGCGGCCTCAACCCTTCAGAAAAAATCGACCAACAATCTGAAATAATGACGAAATTTTCTTCGAAATCCCACCACAGAGCCGTCGATCAGACAAAGACAAAGTTTCGGTCAGAAAAAAAATGTCTGAAAAAAACGCGTCTCAGAGCTGAAACCGCGTTTTTTAAGGCAAGGGAAAAAATGCAGAAGAAAATCATGAGTCCCACAAAACACAGAGCAAAAACCGGCAAAGAATCCCGTCGCAGAAACCAAGCACCAAGAATGACGTCGCGCGGGATTGAAGAAAACAGCGCTCAAAATGAGGAATCGCGGGCTTGAAAACGTGAAAACGTGACCACAAGTTTCAGCACCCAGAACAAGCGACGCCCAGATGAGAAAAATAAACACGCGCGGGTCTGCAAAAACGCGAAAATGCCTTCACAATCTCCTTCCAATCCTTTCAGAAAAACATGCCCATGAAAATTCCAAATCGAAAAACCCTTCGAATTCTTTTCTAAAAGAGCCACGAAGAAAGTTCGAAAAAAATTTCGAAATTCAGCTCACAAAAATCTTCGAAAATTTTCACAGAAGATTTTATAAAGAAAAATTAATTCAATAATCTGAAAAAAACTTTTACAAGATTTTTATGAATTAAAAAAATTCAATATTGAGCAATCTGGCTCTGATACCATATTACACAGGTAATTGGTAAATAATTGATGATTAACAATGAGCAATGTGCTCAATAAATAATTTACAAGATGATACAGGATAAGATCGAACACGATCTTATCTCAGGAAAAAGCAGGAAGTTTCTAAAAGAAACTTCAGATAAGATCTCGAACATCAAAGACGATCTTATCTAGGATATTTTACAATATTTTACATAGTTGAGCATTAATAAATAAATAAAGAATATTATTTTAATAGATAGAAGTAATGATTCTTAACAGTGATGTTGTCTTGCCTTGACAGAGTCTTGACATAAATTAAGCATTTAGAGACAGTTGATGACTTGTGTTTCATACTTGGTGCTTTGCGGTGGAATGTCTTGGGGGAGACATAACAGTGAGTACAGTGAATGTGTTGCACAACGTGGGATGAATGATGCTTGAAGGTTGCACACAACGCTCGATAAGTGTACAGTGATCAAAGTGAAGTTGTAGTGGACAAAGTGCACAGTGTTTGAACATTTTTCTTCAATAGGATTATTACCACTTACTTTCTTGGCCAGTGAACCATTCACTTGCTTAATCACAGTTGAACTTGCTTGATGACAATGATTGCAATGTTTGTGATAAATGTTTACTTATAGATTCATTAAGCACTTGATGACAGTGGAACAGTAATTGAGCATGTGTAATGACAGTGAGGTGAGGATGTCAACCTCTCGTTTCTTTATTTCACAATATTTGATTTGCAGAGTTGTTTGTCCACAGTTATTGTTGCTATGATCTTCAAGGCAGTAAAGTGGTTCTCATGCTTAATGTGGAATGCATCCTTGACAATGCATGACAAAATTTGCTTGGTGAAGAAGTGCATATTTAGCATACCACATAAAGTACAGTTTGCTTGACAGTCCAATTCAGATTGTGTGCTCCTTTGTCATTTGATGTCAAACGGGAAGAGATTTGAAGGGGAAGGAGCATGTGAGAAACAAAGTTTTGAATGTTGACATCAATGCCAAAGGGGGAGTTTATTGGCATTGGCATTATTTGTCATTGATGTCAAAGGTCATGGAGAAAAGACAAAGGTTTGATGTAGTTCATGTTGATGAATGTTGTTTTGGTACAAAGGGCAGAGTGCTTGACATGGTACAAATGGCAGAGTGCTTGACATTGATGTCAATCATGTTTCACCTCGGTAATTATTTGAAAGGGGACATGCATACAATATCTTCATTATGGTTGACAAGTGAATAATGTTGTTTGACTAAGGCAGCAATAATCAATAAAGTCATGGACTTCACACTAGCACATAGTGCCTTGGTATTATAGGCCAACTCAAGTAATATAATGTTACGATACTCATGCAAAATAAACAAAATATGATGAAACAGGTCAACACAATGATGTTTGTGTTTTTGATATGCAAAATGAGAAAAGACATAATGAAATGTCTCGACATCATTACAACCCTAAAAATTATCATCGACCGAACACTGAGGCAGTTCATTGTTGAAAGTGATGACCGTGTTAGGGCTTGAGGAAGCTTGGAAGATTGGTGGTATGGTGACTGGAAATGAAGAGAGATGGTTTCCAGGCAGTATATTTTCAACTTCTACAAGGTGATAACGACCTCCAATTGCAAGTTTGCAATGCATTCAAAGTGGTAACTCATTTTTGCTTAAACCCTAGTTTGGTTTTTACACAAGTTTGCATTTTCTGAAAATGGTTTTTTGATTCGAGGTCAATACTTGTTAGTTGCATATGTTTTTTCACAATCTCATAAGGTCTCTTTGTATTTAGTTCAGATACCCTGTTTATTGGGCAGTATGTCGACCTTTCTAAAGTGTATGGTTCAAAGGGTTATATTGTATAATGTTTATTTTATTAACAGCAGTTCAAGCATTTGTAAATGCTACTCTACGTTGAAATTTTGAAAGCAGTTATGAAAACTTATTCTGGCAGTTTATGAAGAGCAGTTATAGACACAGATTTTTGATGAAAGCAGATGTTATTTGAATGGTATAAAATAGTGATATTGTTACTATGCACTGGTTTGATGCAGATGTGAGATTTATACTCTGTTAAGAGTTATTATTATTTTTATGCTGAAAGCATTGATGAGCAATTTAGTTTGAAAGTTGTAAAAGCACTTCAAGTGCTGGTTGTATTTACATATAGATTCTTGAGTCTCAAATGAAAATGAGACAATCAAGAAATGTTTTGCAATGAAACAAAGAGTCAAGAAATGTTTTGCAATGAAACAAATAGCTCACTCTATCCCTTTATTCTCAAAATGATATTGATGTGAAAGTTGTATATGCCAGTGAAGTAGTTGTATTTGCCAGTGAGGCATACTTGTAACCAGTGAGGTTCCTTTGTCAATGAGGCATATTTTTGTAGCCAATGACACACAAATAGTAGTCAGTGAGGCTCTGTAATTAGTGGGTTTTTATTAAGCTAGTAAGGCATTTTACCGAGTGGTTTTTTATCCTTATGAGGGTTTTCCACTCATGAAAAATACTATGTTATGATTCTTTTGTGGTCCATGTGATAATTATGTTTCATGCAATTTGGTCTTGCTGTTTTCTTTATCTACTTTGCAATATTTGAGTTTTCATGTTGTTTAAAGATCGGCTATTGGCTATCACATTTGGTTACACTCTTGAAATTGAACATTCAATGATTACAAAGAGACTATGTGTTTGAAAAACTATTGAATCGAAGTTGATTATTGAAACACTGATTCACCCCCCCTCTCAATGTTTCTCGTACTCCAACAAGATCCTGGGGGCTTGATCATCCTTCTTGATCTTTGTCATCCTATCTTTCTAACATTTGTACACTTGGACCTCTCTTGACGTATACTTGTCTACTTTAGTGTGAGTCTAAAAGTGAGTTCATACTCTCACTAAAGTGGGGGCTAAATGTAGTGTAAGAAATTCTATACCCTTTACAATTTCACACTTTGTTTGGATCCCTTAATTAATTGGACTTAATTAAGCTTCTAATTTGCCAAAATATTCATTCCAAAGCCTTATTTATCCCGTTTTCCAAAAAGGGGAACCAATATTTAATTAATGCAATTAATATTTTAATCACATTGGAGAATGAGTGTCCTAGATTTTTAGGCAAAGACCCATTTGCCCAAGGGTCCCCTTTAGGTCCTAGAACCCACTTTTTAATATGTTTTTGGCGGTCTTTTAATGATTCAAATTTCATATGCAATTATCAGCTTATGGAATCTAATTTTCAGGAAATTAGATAAACACCTATAAATACAGCCTTTTTATCAATTCAAATCTAATGCACTTTATGAGAGCAATTCAAGAGCAAATATTATTGTCAAGAGCATTCATGAGCGGATTTATCAATCATTTGTTGCAACATTCAAGATCCTATCATCATGTTCAAGCTTATGTGTGTTCATGTCATCTTGTGAAGGCTAATATGCATTGTTGATCCTAAAATCAGCCAAGCATTTCAAATATCCAAATCCATCAAGTAAAGCAAGATCAAGTTCCTTGGAGTGATGTGTTTGACTTCAATCCTCTAAGGGAAGCCATTGAAGGTTTTGTGAGTTGTAAACAAGCATTGTTTCATTCATCATTTCCTTCTTTGTTGTCATTTATCTTTCTATCAAGGTTTAATTACCAAACATGGGGTTTGACTAAGGCAAACCCCCATTCAAACATGACCACCCAAACCACAATTTGATTCCTTGCCAAAATGATGTAAAGGGGATAAAGCAATGCTAGGCTCAATTAATGAAACATCACAAGAACCCATACCTTCATATAGCTGACCTAACATGGTTGGTTTGACAATCTCCATGGTGGTATCTTCTTCAATCTTCATATGCTCTTCATTTGTAGCTTCAATAGGTGAATCTCCTTGTCCTTGTCCTCATAGGGCTGAAGTGAACTTTTGAACATGTCTTCTTTAGAGCTGCATACTGACTGATTTTTGTCCTCTTAATTACCTGTAGGCTGCAAGTCATAAACAAGTACCACTTCTTCCTTCTCTAACCTTTCTTCAATGATAACTTCTGATTTTTCTGTCTCTTTCCTCAATTTTCTAATTGTAGCCACTATCTGTTGTTGAAAAGTTTGCAACACCTGCTGTTGTTGCTGGGCAAAAGTATGCGAAAAGTCTTCCCATGGTTGATCATTCCTCCTTGGACTTTCTTCTCCCATTTCTTGTTGTATAGCTTGTTGTCATGTTCGTCTATGATAGTAAAACTGAAATGGTGATTGCCAATAAAACCCTTCAGGCTGGCAGGGTCAAAGCTCTAATACCACTGAAATATCCCACATAGGATATTGACCTTAATTTTGATTTTTGAAACTCAATTTTCCGCCCTAATTTCTGCACTTCAATTTTTCTGCTCAAACCCTAACTTCTGATATAAAAATTTTGGTTCCAAACAAGGATGAACATCAACATATATTTCTCCAAAGATGTTTCAAATAACATAGCAAATATATCTATCTTCAAATATGAATGTAACCAGCAATATGAAACAACAATATGACCATCCAAACATGCAATAAATCTGATTATCAGTTTGTCCAATCTGCTGCTACAAAATCAGATCTAATGACCATGCAATTACACCACAAAAATGGGCTCAACATGCCCAAAAATATTTCAGAAGTTTGCTGATATGAATTAACCCTAGTTACATGCCAAAAAAGTGTATGAAACGCTGCTCCACAAACCCTAGCTGGGAGAACTACTCCAGCTATGACAATATGCCAAAGATGAATGCAAAATATTGATGAAAATGCCTCCAAACCCTACCAAAGTTGGTGCGCTGGCCTGCTGGTCTGTAGGTGAGGGTTTGCAACCCTTGAAAGGTCGCCAAAATGCCAAAATTGCCTCTCCAAAAGCAAATTGCACCACTTCCAACTTGGGTGCTCCACTCTAGGGTGAAACCCTAGGCAAAATGTCACCAAATCTACCCTCAACAAGTCACCTAGTGTGAAGAACCCTGCTGGTTCTAACTCTGTCTGTAGGTGCTGAATGCACTGTTTTTGTGTTTTTCTTCTTGTTTGATGAATTTATAACAATTAAATAAAAAAGTTGCCAGGCAAGATTTAACAAAGAAATAACTGGAAATATATAAATGCTGCAATGACTCTTATTCAGCATGAAATATATATATATATATTGTCAATACAAGATAGAAGCATAACTTATAAACAAGGTTGCATACCTGATAAGCAAGCAAACCCTTTTATTTGAAGATCTGGGAATTATTGCAATCACTGGAAAACCCCTGAAATGTACAGCCTGCCCCAATGATCAGCTTCTCCACACCAAAAATGATAGGAAACACTTTCAGCAGCCTAGACGCCAATGATGGAAGAAGAATGAAGCCAATAGAGAAGGCGTTTTGAGCTGGGAAGAAAACGCCTTAGGGGAAGAGATGTAGGGCCTGGCAAATCAGATCTGGTATGGCCCTAGTAATTGTTGTTGTACGGCCAAGGAGTATGTGATGACAATTGTAAATTGCAGCCTTCAGACTTTCAGAATTTAACCTTTCAATCTGTCTTAAGCCCTTGGATATTTCTCTACAAGTAAGCTCAATGATGGCTCCTGAATGAAGCCATTTCTCAACTCAATTTCCGTTCTCCAATGTTGATAAAAAAATGTTGAAACCCTTGTCTCACGCACAAACTTCAAAGAAGCCAAAGCAAACAATGTCAAATGATCAATGATGAATTGAGGTTGACTTGTCTTTGCCTCTTATATTCTTTCTCCAAAAAGGCACAATTTCCCAAAAGACACGACTCCCCTTTGAATAGGTTTTAAATACATTTAAAATGTATTTAATACACTTTATACATCTTTTAAATAATTCCTCACTTGAGCATACCCTTTTGATTTACCTTTTAAAACTCACTTTATAATATTTAAGTGGCTTTTACTTTCATAAAGTCAAATTATAACTTTATAATATCCCCTTAAGTTAATTAAATAACTTAACCACTAAAATATTAATATCTCCCTCAATACTCAGTATTTTGACATGCCGTCAGAAGCTAGGGTCAACACTGTATAACCCCCATGTGTCCAAGTGCCCTGACTAAAAATAGCATCACTGCCAGATTCCCTTACTATAAATAGTAAGTCCTTCAAACTAAGCCAAACACTGATCTACAAAGGCCTGGAATTGAACCCAATACTGAACTGAGGAAAATGGAGTGACAACAACCTCCATTAACTACCATTGAGACCCTCTATCTAAACATATTAGCCTAAGAGGATCCAAGTAATAGGCTAACCCATTTGCAACTGATACTGACTAGAGTGGGGACATTACACCTAGTCTGATCTGAAAATTTGAGGATGAAATCCATCACAAAATGCAATTGAAGCACAAGTAGACCTCCGTCATGAAGTCCTCCAATGGTGAGCTAGTTTTTCGTCCAACTCACCCACAATTCACAAGGGTTTTCGTCCTTGGAATAGCTGCAATAAATTGTTGATCAAAACTGAAGAAATATGCACAATGATAAAAAATCTCCACAATGAATTTGTAAATATATCAACCTCTCCTTATCCGTCCAAATTGGCCGACCCAATTTGGGCACCAATTTCCTTTTTTCAAATTTGATTTTTATTTCTTTTTTAATTTCTCAACTTGGGCACACTTTTCCCAAAATTCAAAATATTATTTTTAATTATTTTTTCCCACCTTATAACTCCCCAAAAGGGGTCACCCAACCCCATAAAAATTATAAAATTATTTAGGCACCAAAATTCAATTTTAAGTAGTATTTTAACTTCCTCCCTTGAGTGCCAAAAATCAAAATAATAATAAAAATAAAAATAAAAAAATCACTCATTTTTGCCTACATCAAAACCCCAAATGGGTCCCTCCTCATCCAAGAAAAATAATTAAATATTAATTATTTAATTATTAATAATTAAATATTAATTATTTAATTATTAATAATTAAATAATTAAAGCTTTACATTATAACTTCATGGACTGTGGAAAGCTCATACCAGCTATTTTTGACCCATCAATAAATATATAAAAATATATCAAGTCACCTCCAATGCTCAATTTGCGCTCCAAAAATCTCAAGGTGTGGAATTAGGTCTTCTCCTATGATCACTCTGAAAAAAGGGATATTACATTATTCTTCATATTATCACTTTTATCCCAGTTTTGTCTTATAAATTTTACTATTACCCCTTCCCTTGTTTTCCTTATTTTTCTTGCCTCATCATGGATTACTAAACTCTTAATGCCAATACTCATCCTACCAATATCATCTTGCCTTCCTCTCCCAACTATTCCATGAACACCCTCTCCTATCTACTTGGGCTTGACATGACATTAATCCCCTTTTCATCCACACATACTTCGTCCTTTTGCCTCCCATTAATACATCACTCCTTAGTCATTTTTAAAGCAACTTTATTTTTCCTTCTTTAGATCATTTATGAATACATACATCATTGTCTCACCCCCTTTCTTTCACATGACCTATTCCCCTTTTCCTCTTTTCAACACACTTAAGTCCAAGTCAAGCTTATACTCTTTGTGAGGTACAAGTCTAGGATATCTATGCTTCTAGATCTTAGATTCCCCTCTCTTAGATACATGCAAACCCTTTTTGTGTTGTCATCCTACATACCTATCAATGCCCTCCCAAATCTGTATGGAGGAGCATAGTAATAAAAGAAAAGAAAAGAAAAGCTATAAAAAACAACATATCAAAAGCCAAATCACACATTCAAAAGGCATGATTGCATATCATATATTAGCACATCTTCTACTCTAGTTGAAAACTCAAACTCCACAATGGACATGATTAAGAGCCAAAGGTCAATTGGAGTGCAGTACACTGGTAGACTAGGGTAAGAAACCTTATACATGGCAACTTCCTTTTCATGCAAGTACCCAATCCTTGTAGTGACTATTAGCATTGATGGGTCCCGAGAAATGGAACAAAGGTCATGAGAAAGCAAGCAACCTTACTCTTATATCTTCTCAGCATTTATAACCAGCGTGGGTCATAGTTAATGTTGGAAGAAAGAATGTGTGGAATTTGACAAGTGGCTTGTATTTGTCATTGAACTGGGAAGTTACAAGTTAGTTGTAACTTACATTGTAGGTTGCCTTTTAAACAATTAAATGCTGTTATTACATCACCAACTAACTCTTATATCATCTCAGCATTTAAAACCAGCATGTGACATATTTAATGCTGGAAAAATGAATGCATGGAGTGAATGGTACACACTTCAAGGTGTGTGGCTTGAATTTATAATTAAATAAGGAGGTTACAAGGTAGTTGTCGATTACATTGTAAGTTACCCTAGACAACTAAATGTGTTATTATATCATTAACATACATCACTTAACATAAATAACTCATCATTAGGTCAAAATTAAATTATATTCAACAAGATACAAAGATGTGTTCATTTTTCCAACACAAATACCTCTACATTGCCAACTAAAGCATTCAATAGATCTCGTCACTAGCATGCCATTGCTAAACAAGCCACTATATAAGCAATTAGTTGTAGAAAATGATGAAATCAAGTAGGAAATTCAGGATTTGATACAAAAAGACCACATTTGACCAAGTGCCTCACCTTGTCGGGGTTCAATTTTATTCGCTAGAAAAAAGGATGGGTCATGGCAACTCTACATTGACAATCATTCCCTAAACAAGATCACTGTCAAGAATAGGTACTTAATCCCTTTGATTGACGCCCTCTTGGACCAACACAAAGGTGCAAAAATTTTCACAAAAATAAATCTAAAATTAGAATATCATTAGGGTTCTCTTGAACTAGCTAATTTGTGGAAAATTTCCCTTGAATCCAATGAGGGTCAAGTGCTCGGTCATGCCCTTTGATCTAACCAATGCACCTACCACTTTTATACAAAGGATGACCGGCGTCCTTGGGCATTTCATTGATTCTTGTGTAGTCAACTTCTTAGATAACCTCATATTCAGTAAGACATGGGAAGAGCACCTTCAACATGTTTAACAAGTTCTTTCAACCCTATGCTAACATAAGCACTATGTGGAGAACTATTCTTTCAAAATGGAGAGAACCTAGTGCCTTTGCTACATAATCAACAAAGATAGCGTAGTGTCAAATCAAAGAAGATTTAGATTATGAAAGAGTAGTTGGCCCTAAAAAACTCTCACAAAACTTAGGAGCTTCTTGAGTCTAGCCAACTTCTAGTGAAGGTTCGTGCCGTATTCTCTCACAATGTGTGGCCTCTAAACCAAACAACGAAATGGGGAAACAAAGCAAAGTTCGTATGGAAAAAGGTACAACAATGGTCGTTCACACAATTGCAATAGAGGCTAAGTTCAAAAGTGGTTCGTATTTTTCTTCACCTACAACTTTTTGAGGTCGCTATAGAAGCTTTAGAGCATACATTAGGAGTGCTTCTCACTCAACATGGCATTATGTTCCCTACAATAGTGAGACCTCTTCTAACACAATGCACAAGTATCCAACATATGACAAAGAGCTTTATGCCACTATCCATGCCTACAAACAATGGAAGCATTATATATATTAGGAAATAAGACCATTATCCACACAAATACAAGCCTCCATAATTCAAACAAACTCAAGGCAAGTCATAAACTGACCAACAGCAAAGGTGGCTCACATATCTCTAACCAAAGTTGGAAAACTCGGACTCGGTGCGGACTCGGCAGCCCAAAATAGGACTCGGACTTGAGACTCGGCACGGACTCAGTAAAAAACTCGGCTAGGACTCGGCAAAGAAGAAAACCATAGTTTTACAAAAAAACAAAAATAAATTAATGCAATTAGAGAACATAAGAACCTAATTTGATTATCAATTTCTCATAATTCAAATATTACACATGTTATATGATCTTCAAACACTCAATATTTGAAATTTCATCATTCATACTCATAGTTTCAAATTTTCAAATGAAAAAAACAAACAAAAAACAAGATTTAAACATTCATACTCATTATTTCCAGGCGATGCCAAGAGTCCTAAGTTGGGACTCGAGAGTCCGATTCTAGGACTCGCGCGAGTCACTCACCAAGACTCGGGAGTCCTAGCCTAGACTCTCTAGGACTCGGCTCGAGAGTCCTTGGCGAGTCGACTCGGCGAGCCCTAGGACTCGGGAGTCCCAAGAGTCTTTTCCAGGACTTGGAGAGTCCTCAAACTATGTCTCTAACAATTCCATCTCAAAATTCGACACAAGAAAAGGAGCATCAACAAGGTTGTTGATTGCCCAAATCGACCTCCAATTGCATCACTAACGGCAATCCTATACTTCTATTGGCATGAGACATCAAAGTGGCCCTAATTGTACCTCAAAGATCCTAACCTCTCTAACATGTATCAAGGATTAGCAATTGGGAAACAACATCCTAATTATCACATGGAGAATGGACTTCTATATCACATGGGGCACAACTATGTTACAATTAAGGAATATCAAAAGATCATTGTAGAAGCTCACTACAGTTGGCTTACAAGTCACTTTAGAGCAGAGAAGACAATAGTTCAAAAGTATTACCATTGGCCAAAATTACATGATGATGTTGCTCTCTACATCAAATATTTCACAACTAATAATTTGCAAAGCCAACCAATCAAAAAGAGGGCCTGTGCATACCCCTGCCAATTCCAGACAAGCCTCAACAACTATTACACTGGATTTTATGTTGAGTCTTCCTACAAATAATAATGGTCATGATTGTCTATATGATGTGGTTGACAAGTTCTCAAAGATGGTTGTTATGACGCCCTTCAAGAATGGGGTTTCTACAAAACAAATTTGTAGGATGTTCTTTGAAAATGCATTGGTCCATTTTGGCTTACCCCAAACTGTTGTACCAGATAGGAGCATTAGGTTTCTTAGCCAATTTTGGTTTTTCTTGTGGTCTATGATGTACACAAAAATGACAAAATCCACAACATTTCATCCATAGACAGATGAGAAAACAAAGGTTGTCAACTGCATGATTGTGCAAATTCTTTGAATGTATCACTCAAAGCATATCAACACATTTGATGAGAAATTGCCATATGTCCAATACAACTATTCTTTGTGGATCCGAAGGACACAAACCATTCCAAGTTTGCCTCAATTTCCCATTGGCACATCCATTGAGTAGCACTACCTATCATGTTGGATGAGACATCACCACATGCTAAAAAAGAATTGTTTTAAAGCTACTAGATATGCTGAAAGGATTCGACACATTCAATAGTAGGTTCACAAGATCTTTCAGTGAACTAGTAAAAAGCACAAGCAACAACATGATCAGCATCATGTCTCTCACTAGTTCCAAGTGAGAAACAAGGTATGGTTGCACCTTCAAAAAGAACAGCCTCAAGACCAAACAAGAAACTCAAGGCTTTGCAATATGGTCAACTTGTTACTACAATGCAGGTGGTTGATGAAGCCTTTCAACTCAATTTGCTATACTATCTCAAGTTGCACCCAATTTTCAATGCAAAGTTACTGCAACATACCTTCCACCAATATTGAAAACATCAAATGTTGAATGCAGCATAGAACTAAACCCAAACACTACCACTCTCATTCCTACAAATCAAATCGTTTATACATTTGTCAAGGAATGAAGAATCAACAGATCCCACTCTATCAGGTATTGAAGGCAAGGTAACTTCTGCAGCAGGAAATGTCATTCACCAGGAACCAAATTCATCAAAAGTTTCTTCATCTAATGCAGAAGCCAGAAGTAATCGATCCCACTGAGAAGTAATGGATCCCACTGCTTCTTAAGGAGAGATGAATGATCAAAAAACCATCTCAAATAACCTGAGTGGAGGTTTCGGACATTTTGAAAATTTCTCAAAAGAACCATTTTTATTTGATTTTTGAATTTTTGTAGTTTGCATTTTTTAAGCTTTTCAATTCATAATTTGGCAAGTTGATCCAAACCTAAATTGATAAGTTTATGACCTAATTTTCCAAAATTCCAACACATGTATGAACTTGGCATTGTGAGTAATGAGCTAAGAATTATGACCTCAACAAATGTCAGTACCAAAATTGAATAACTCCAAACTTTTTCTGTTTTCTAATAAGTCCATCGTTATTTAGCTCTCTGTTTCAACTTCCAAGGAAGACAAAGATCACTACAAAATGTGGCAACACCTTGCTTCTCACTAAAAACAATAATTTACTAATTTTAGTAAGTTCTATATTTTTTGTGTTGTAAAACTATATATTAGCTATATTCAAAGCATGTAATCAAAGTAGAAGCCATACATCTCTCCTAAAGAGTATGCCCATTTTGTATGAGTTCTCAATTGAAATTTGAAATAACAATCTAATTTGTTCAAGCTGTTTAGTGATTGCAATCCTATTTGTTTCATCAAAGTTTTGTTCACTTGTTGCATATAATACATTGAGTTCCTCAACCAGTGTATTGTCCAATGAATTACCAATTTATTTCAGATCATACAAGCATTAAAGCTTCAATACAAAAAAATTAAGAAATTAAGATTTAGCACAACAAAGCTGCCTAGTATAGTCGAAGTGCATTTGTTTCACTCATCAAATGTTGACATATGAAACTATACACAATCCTCTCACATATAAACCCTACAAAGAAAACTTTCCCACAATGACTATCACATATCCTAATCCAGATTAATAGGTAAGACTGCATTATTCGTGGTGGAGTGCGTGAACATGGATATTAAAGCAGATCATATAGCATAAGTACACATGTAAATCCATGTGCCAACTATTAACCAATATTTACATTGATCCTTTATAAACTAAACTAAAGGTAACTAGCAACAGAGGAGATTGGAATCTGAATAAATTAAACAAAATCAGTGGTGATTGAAAACTGATTAAATTAAACAGAAACGGAGAAGAATGTAATCTGAATACATTAAAGAAAAAGGAAGGAGATTGAAATGTGAATGGATTGTTTCAAAAAGTTGTGGAATAATGGTAAGCTGGTGCAATCATAAAGAGAGTAGCCAAAGTTCAAATCACCACACAGAAACAAAGCGAGCCATAACTTGGCAAACAAATGAGCTTGTAGTAGGGCCCGTTCCTCCCAGAAACCTTCTATGCCTAGCAGCTTTCCAAGTTGTCCTTACCAAAAATGCATATACATATATCATGTATAACATATCTGAATGAATTAAACGATGTGAGAAGATTGTGAGGCAATTTCTTCACAGTATGCAAGATTCTTTTTCTCTTCTCAGGAAGAAGCTTTTTTATTTATAGCAATATTACATGGGAAGCTAAGTTCATCCTAACTCTTTGCAAACCAGCTCCTACTTCACTTTCGAGACCTTAAATCTCGGTTAAGTTGTGCATGTTTGCTCTTGCACCTCACACCCGCTTTGATGGCTGCTCTTGGCGTACTTATCACCAACAGAGTGGCTTATTAAACAAAATATAACAGAAAAAATGATCAAAGGATAGAAATGAAAAAAACGCGCCAATAGAAGAAAAGATTCAAATCAATGAGGCGAGTGGAAAAAGCACTTGCATGATTAGTATGATATCCAAGAAATAAGGGCACCCATTAACTTATTTGTACAAACTCCATAGGAAAAGAAATCATTGTGGTAGAAAGGCAACAAGAGAGATTATTTGTATTAAGATCGGCACCAAAAAAAAATTTAAAATTGTGATGTTGAAGAAAAACAAGTCACACCCAGAACCACAAAAGGGCGGTAGTTGGAAGGGTGAAGCAGTTCGGTAAAGTTATAGTTTGGAATCCTAGTTGAAAAGTGGGTTACAAATAAGTGAGAGATGGGGTTTGGGGAAGTCGGAACAACTATTCATGAAATATGGATGAATGAAATTGGACTTAAAATTAAACAATTGAATTTGAATAAGTTATATTATAAATGTATATGAAAAGGTCTAAGTATAACCAGTGAATGATAATACTAGAACCGATATTTAGAAAATAGATCAATAAAAATTAACTAAAAACTGGGCAACTAAATCTCAAAAAATCTTCACAAAATTTGATACACTGTTAAAGAACACCACATATTTTTTCCTTTTAAGTGAAAAACGAGTATTACCAGTGAAAGGCTTGCGCTTGACCCCTGGGTTGAGCTGATTACACCAACGAAGGCGGCATGACTTTCCAGAGCGACCAGGAATGCCCCTCGCTATGAGACTCCAATTGCGAGCTCCAAATTTCTCCACCAACCTGCTGAGAACCGCATCCTCCTCTGGCGACCACGGTCCCTTTATGCGCTCATCCCCCTTGCCATTGCTACTCCCACTTTTCATTCTTCTTCGCCTTCTTCGACACTATCTCCAGCTGCCACCCGCAACCTCCTACCGTTTAAACTCCCCCCTCTTTTCACTGCTGGTCTCCCACAAGCGTCATGTGAATGAGGAATTTCCTTGGTTTTTGCTACAGGTGTGTGGAACGAAGCCAGGACAGGACAACTGCAATGCAGAGGAAAGGCCACCTGAAATTAAAAGAGCAAAGAGAAGAGAAGGAAGGCGCTGCGCTGTTAGCTGAAGTGACGTCGTCGTTATGTTTGTCGTTAACAAGCCCCGGGAAGCCCTTGGCCGTTAAAACTTCCAACTCCCCTCTCTTTTAAAATTAAACCCTCCCCGGCAATTTTGTTTATAATTGGAAATATCCCGGACAATTTTTTTAGTTATCTTTCCAATTTTAGTCTCAACTTTTCAAGCAGCCCCACATAGCTGTGTAGTCTCAACTTCCCAAAATGGAGGTTCAATAGTTAGTTTTAATATTATTGAAATTGAAAAATTTAAAAATAATATTGATTTTTATGTCATAAAATAAATTATATATATATATATGGAAATAAAAGGAGCCTTTCAAATAATTTAAGGTAGAGTGATAGACTCAATATAAGTAATTAATATTAATTAGTGATGACTAATAATTGATGTATAAGGACATTTTTTAAAAATAAAGTGTGATGCAATAAGATATATGTTTAATAAACTATGATAAATAGGTGATCATGTTATTTTTGTCATGGTTTATATATGTGAATGTGGAACTAATCCTTATAACTATGGAATTGAAGCATATGCAAGGAAATAAACTACTTGCTTCTAGTCACCTAAAACCCATTCACCATGATATCTACAACTTGTATCTAGAAAATAGGTAGCGTTGACAAACACTTTTAGAATTTTGATTGGCAAAGATCTTCTCCTTTGGTAAAACATTGAGATTTTGATTTAACAATTTTGGAACAAGAATCAAAGATAGTAAGCAGTCGTGCAAGATATCTTGATATGTCACTAAGGATAGATGTTGATGTGATTTAATAATGTAATGAGTTCTTTAATGATCAAGTGGTAATGTTAGTAATGCTTTAATGGTTTTAAGATAATCAAAATAGATTAGGGTCTATCCTTTAAGACAAAACCCTAGCACATAAATTCACACATTTGGCACTCAATCCAACAAGTAACAACTAGTAAAAAGGGAGTCAACTTGGGCCAACGATTACACTTGAATTTAAAACTTTTAAGGTCATTTCCACACCCATTGGTTTTGGCAAGTAAGCAAATAGATAAACCAAATATAAATATCAATCTTTAAGCATTTATGAAGGTTGGATTAAGTTAAGTTCGAGTTATTTATCATTTTTTTTGTAGAAACATTCTATTTGTATAGTAGTTCTTGCATTAGGAAAACCCAATAAAAGTGAGTCCCAAATGAAGGGAGAAAGAGCAAGGTATGAAATTTTCACCCTTACATTTTTCCCCCACATTAACTTGTGTAAGATTTGTTCAAAGAGCGTGAATCAAGAAGCATAGAAGTGGACCTAGGACATAGGTGATAAAAGATAGCCAAACAAAGAGAGAAGAAAATAATCAATCACAATATTGTACAAATGCATAAGATGTTCCAATAAAAAGAGAATAAAGCACAAAATATAATAAGGGCTTGAGAAAAACTCAACCATGAGATGATTGTATATAGGAAATGCCTAATGAAGAGTCCTAACTAATGAAAATTAAGTGAGGAGACCAAGTAGACAATAACACAAAAGATATAAATATGTCTACAAAATATGTCACATCTCAAAGAGATGAAACCTACCTAAGCAATATTATCATGTGTGTGTGATAAAGCTATGAAAATACAATAAACCAATGCATCAATATACTAATGCCCTCCATAAGTACAACTTAAGTGGGGAAATGATGATGGGTCTTGGCAACCAAGTCATGTTAGGTACTCATATACAAAGAGTTCCTTCATAAATGAAGAAAATAATAAAAACCATAGAAAAAGTTCTCCTAAAAGAGAGAAGAGAGAATGCAAAAGATTGTTGGAATTTATGTGATATTCACATACAAACATTTTATATTGGAAGAGTTTATTGGGTCCCAAAACTGTTGCTCTGCTTCCTATAACCAAATATCACTCACAAGGCCAAGGTTATCATCATGCAAGTGAAATCAACTCATCAACAAACCATGGAGAGTTGAAGGAAAACTCTACAAGAGTGGGATATATCTCCTACACTTCAAGCTCAACTTAGACTTGGTAAGGTATTCTCAGGGGTATGCCTTAACAAGTATCAAAATCACACCAAATGAATGATAACAAAATAACGATAGCCAAACCCCACTTGATGTCTTGGTCCCAAAGATTTTCATTGAACCAAGAACAATTGATCGCCTCAAAACTCCTATATAGTTGATAATTTCATGCAATCATAACCCACACGAAATTAATTGTTTGAGGCTCACTAAAAGATCCCTGGTTATATCACAAGGTTATGAACGCAATGAAGGACTTACTCCTACCCTATTGATTAATATCTTATTTATTTGAGTGATTTGAGATTGGTCAGGTGGAGTAGATCTCAATTCTTATTCTTGGGCTACATAGTCACAAATAGCAAGAAAGGAAACAATGAAGAAAATATAGAAGACTCAGTTTGGGCACATATGCCATAAAATTACAAGCATTACACAAGAGCATGCTTAGTAATCTAAACTAAATTGCATTAATCCATGTGTAACAAACAAATGATTATTACAATGCCTATAATACATTAGTATATTGTCACATTGTCAAATGTTCATTGCATTCATGTTTTTGATAAAGGGAAAAACGGGTTTTACAGGGACCCAAAACCACCAAGTTTATAACAAAAGAGAAAGGACAAAAAATCCAGCAGAAAACAACAGGCAACTACAAAAGGAAAAAACTGGAGAAAGCAGCAGCCACCCGCAACAGACCAGGAGGGTCAATCAAAAAACCAACCAAAAAGCCAGCAAAAAGACCAGCCGCCACTAACCCAGAGTCTTCAGAACAGACTCAATTTCAGCCTCCAGGTTCTGCATATCCTGAACACCCTTTTTGAAGGTTTGAATCATCTATTGCGTAGGAGGATCCTTCCTCTTCAAATTAGCCCTAGTCCTCTTAGAAATACTGACATCCTCATCCTGGTTTTTATCATTGACCTCTTCCAAATCAACCACCAAAGACCCCTGTTGAGCTTTGTCCAATTTTTCTGTCATGGTGTTGATTATGATGGCATTGTGTCTTGCCATCCTATTGTTCTGCTCAGCAATAGTTTTAACAATATTTTTCATTTTTTCTAGCTCAATTTCAACCCTTCTATCCATACCCGCTTGGCTCTAGGTTTCTTTACTGGCACCATAATCTTTTCGCTTTGCCTCGTTCTTGCCAATCGCAAAAACTTTGACACCCATTTCTTCTAGTTTACTTTGAAGGGCCCAGTTTTTAATTTTTAGCTCGTTGATTTCATGAAAGATCCATTTTGAAATTCTGAAATGGTCAGCAGAATTGTTCCTGGCTAAACCCAAGACATCAACAGCGGATTCCCTATCAAGGTTGAAGCCAGTTTTAGTCGGGTCGGGGGTAGTAGGGGAACCAGTTCTAGCATCTTTGTCCGACGATGGGGTAGCAAAGGAAGTAGTATTATTAGCGTCGGAGTCCTCAGACTCAAGAGAGTCTTCAGAGTATGACACGAGGTTTTTTCCTGGAAGATTCTTGCCAACATATCTGGTTTTAATGGTGGGACTTCCTGGCTTAGGCGTAGAGCAGGCTTTCACAAAATTAAGGCTTTTCTTACCAAATTGGACAGAGGAAGGACTAAGGACCATCCTAACCAGGCTCAGATTAGGCAAATTCCCCGAGTAGCTAGGTTCAATATCATCCTCCTCAGAGTCAGGAGGGGCAACCAAATTAGCAGGGGCGGACATTGTTTGGAAATGTTCAACAATTAACCTAATTAAACCAGTATGCAAGATAGGAAATCTATTTGGGTTTTTCTTGTGATCAACTAGACTTTTTCTCAAAGAACAAAGAAGAAAGTAGGGAAAAGAAACCCTAACCTTGTAGTGGAAATGGTTGAGCAGGGCAAAGTGGTAACCGTAGACCCTAGTGAAATGACCATCCACAGTAATGTACTCCATGATGACACAGAGAACTTTCCTCCAGATAGCTTTTATAGTGTCGATTTCGAAGTAGCTGTTAGAAATTTTCACCAGTTTCATTCTTTCCTTCTTTTCTTCAGGAATCTGATGACAGCTTCATCGGAGAAAACCTTGTCTCTGAAAAAATTGTGTCCATCAGTGGACAATCTAGTCACTTCAGCTATAAGGCTTTCATCGAGCACCACTTTCCTACCAAAAAGGGTAAGTTCCCCGTTGTTCCAATTCTTCTCAAAAAGCTCAGTGGCCTCCTGATTTGACCCATGGAGTTTTTCCAGAAAAGGGATTAAACCCCCACTTTTTACTTTATTCCATGCTTTAGGATTTCTAGTATGAGTCTCATTGCATTCATGTTAACAAGTGTGACAAGAGAAAATTTTTATAATAGTGAAGATTTCCCCGGAGAAATACAAACAATATGGAGACATCCTCTACATAATACAAATACACTTTATCCTTCACATGAGTCATGGATTCATTACCTTGGCATGGTTTAAACCTTAGACAAATCCTTGTACACCAACATAGCCTCCAATTTCCACCAGAAGAACTAACCTCCCTAAAAAAGAACAAAAATGTGGCTTAATACCTCTAGGGCATCAAAGCCTTATCATTGCATTGTAGCACATTCAAATCCATGGTTGAAGATCAATCCCGCCCAAAATAGGCACTTCAAAATAAAGTAGGATGATCACACCTATTTATGGTAGTTCCATAACTTTTTCCACTAATATATAAGTTGGTGGAGTAGGTTGACAAGAAAATGCACCATTGAGCCTCCAAAACCTTGATAGCCAAAAAGACTTGCAACATCAACACTTAGCCCCTATTTTCAATTTCACCTTACCTATTTGAGCTTTGTTCATTGTGTTCCTTTAGCTAATCAATAGTGGAACTGGAACTAGGAAATCATCAAAGGTTCCCATGGTTATGGGAACCATGGGAAGCTCCAAAAAATATCACTTAGCTTTTTGCATTCCTTTGTTAGTGTCAATAATGCAATCTTAATGTCTAAGAAGAAACACTAGGAATAGGAACCTCGTCATAAGCTCCCATTGTTTTGAGAACCATGGGAACTATTGACACACTTTTTACAAATAAATAAGGCATAAAGAGGAAACATGTCAAGGACAAAGGAGGAAATAGGAATCACCAAAAGGAAAATCTAGACAAACCCACACTTAGCCAACTTTTAGATTTTGAGTTTGAGTAACAAACTAAGGAAATGGGAGGGGAATACAACCACCAACAATTTTTAACATGATGACCCTTATGGAAACTTCTCAAATCAGTTATTGATGAGGGATCATATTTCATAGGTACACAAAAGGAAGGGACTCAAGAAAAAAGGACAATAGAAAGTTGAGTCCCAACATAGTTCTTCAATATACTTCGATATGGTAATATGTGGTGAAGTTACAAGTGTTGTGGTATAATATGCATAGCGATTTATAAGTGATAATGTTGTTATAGGCGATGTGGTACAACATGCATGTCGATTCAATATGTTGATGTTGTGTCAATAACTACAATTTATTTCAAGAGGAACTTGCAACTATGTTGGATGATATTTTTATTGGGAACATGAAAAATAATGCATGAGAACTTGCAAAAGAACTAGAATTCATGTGTTTGTTTGAGAGGAAATGTTCTAGAAGATGGTACAAGGTATCACATGTAGTGAGAAGTGATGTTATGTTTGTATGTGTTACCACAAGCAATAAATTGGTAGTGTTACGTATATTAAGAAACATGAACTCATCAATAGTGTTAAGGTTATAAATATTGATTCATAGTGTGTGATAGTGGCTCCATATGTATGGTGATTATCCATGTGGAGACATCAAGTTTAGTGATATATATGGATTGATTTGACATCATGATATGGTCATAATATAGTTTCATGACTCTCAACATTCCACATATTAGTTGAATAGTTAGATAGATGCTATTCCATGTGTATTTATATATGTATCATCTTATGTGAAGGTGTCAAGGTTAGATGGTTGTGTAAACTAAAATTATAGCATTGGATTATACATGATTCGTATGAAACATTACAGTGATTTATAAAATATTACATTGTATATTGAGACTCTATTTAATTCCTTATTGCATTAAATCTTTAATTATGAATAATATAGCTATGAAAGTCTTTTATTGGTGGGTTTTCTCCCATAAGGGTTTCCAACATAAATATTTGAGTCTTTTGTAATCTTGTGGATGTATATTATTATATTTACTTATATTATTAGATAGGTTTTTAAAATACAGTAGACTATTTTATACACAAAATTAAGTTTCTTTAATCCTAGTATATCATTCGTTTACAATAGGGGTTTTAATCCTCAACATTTGGTATCAAAGCACAAGGTTTTTATTTGGGTACTCACTATGTGGAATTGGGAATTCAAACCCTAATTTGTGTTGTGGTAAGCTCTACAATATTTGGTTTATTGCAATTCATGTATATCTAGTAAAAAAGGAGGACTTTAAAGGATTTGGTGAGAAAGAAAAATAGTGTTAAATCTATGGGTAGAATGCCAAGATTTTAAATGAAAAGAAAGTAAAAATTAATATCCAATTCTATCTATTAGATTATGGGTTAATGAATGTGTTTGAGGAACAAATGCAAATTCATCATAGAAGAAGATAGGTATGTTATACTAATATAATATTTTGGTTAATAAAGTATTAGAAAATAAGTTATATTCTCTAAAAATAAGAAAGGGAGGCTCGATAATTGATTACTTGAATAGATTGAATATAATATTAAATCAATTTAAATTAGTAGGAATCAAGATGGATGAAGAGGATAAATTATTGTATTATTTTTCCTTACCTAATTCATGGGTAAACTTGATAGTATTTATTAGTAGTAATGATGTGTCACCAAAACTAGCTAGTGTTATAGGAATTTTGTTAAGTGAGGAAATTAGAAAGATTGTAGATTTTTCTAGTATCCTAGTTGTTAGAGGCCAATCTAAGGAGAAAAGGCATAAGAAGAAAAATGAAGATAAGAATCTTAAGGGTAGATACATGTCTAAATATCTAGGTAAATCTAATGTAAAATGATAGAATTATGGCAAGAAAGGTTACATCAAGAAGGATTGCAAGTCCAAGAAGAAGGATGGTTCTTTTGGCATGTCCTTTGATAACGATGAATAAAGTATTGATGAATTTATTTCTAGTATTCCCATTGGTGATGAGTCTTGGTTGATTGAATCTTGAATACTTCTTATCATATGACACCTTATAGATATCGGTACTCATAATACACAAAGTGTAATGAAGGATAGGTTTCTCATAGTGACAATAACTCCTTAAATATGGTTGAGGAAAGATAAAGGTTGTCTTCATGGATGGAAGATTTAGGAAAATCTTGGATGTTCTACATATTCCAAGCTTGGTTAGAAACCTTATGTCTTGTGTCTAAAATAGCTAACTCAAGAATACATATAAAATTATATGGTAAAGGTTATAGTTTGGTAAGAGATAATTTGGTGTTTTCTAAGGGAGTGTAGTGTGACACTCTATATAGGCTAGATGCACCAGTAGTATCTAGGTGAGCTAATATAATTTCATCTAAATAAGGTTGTTGTGGAATTTTATACTATTCTACCTAAGTGAAAAGTTGTAAAACTTATTTATTTGTATGGTGGATTGTCTTGTATATTATTCAATTGATATTGACTTTTGTGAGCATTGTGTGTTAGGAAAACATAATAATATGGAAGCACTAAATCAAAGGATATTTTTGAGGTGATACATAGTGTTGTGTTTAGTCTTATGAATATTCAAACCATTGTTAGGTCTATATACTATTTATAATCCTTGATAATTATTATAGAACTCTTGTCTATATTTTGTTAAGAGAATTTCTAAGGTGTCTTTCAAGTTTAAGGAGTTTAGTGCTCTTGTTCAAAATTAGACCAATAAGAAAATCAAGGTATTCAAGAAAAATAATGGCAATGAATTATGTTCTAAAGAGTGAAATATTATATAAGCACACTAGAATTATGAATCAAAGGAAAGCTCTATATACATTACAATAAATGCAATGTCTAAGAGGTTTAATAGAATCTTTCTCTAAGATCAAACTAGAAGTCTATTGAGTAGTGTTGGTCGAGGACAAGAGTGCAAGACAAAATTTATAAGTACTATAGGCTACTTCAAGAACATGTATCTTGTTTTTGTATGAGAAAACAAGATACCATATTCTTTAGATATGATGATTTTTTTCAAGTGCTAAAGGAGATATGGTTAAAGTTAGATTTCAAGGCAAAAAGATGTTTTTTCATCCATTATGTTGAGAATGTTAAAGGCTAAAAAATTTAGAATCTAAAACTATTAAAGGTTATCTATTCAAGGGATGTTACATTCAAGTAACTTAAATTATCATCCAAGGGAGAAAAACTAGAGGAGAACAAAAGGGAGAAAGTACATTTTGAATCAATTTTGGAGCACCATAGTGCATTTGAAACTAAACAACATAGTAGACATGATAATTTGGAAGAAAAAGAGGCAAGCACATTTGGTGCAAACTCTGAAGAAGAATAAGATGCACATGAGACAATTAATTATTGATTAGTAACTGTGAGAAGGTCTATAAGCCAATAGAGATCATGTGAAGGTATATCCCACCAAATTTTATTTATGTTTTTACTCTTACTTGTAATGATTGTGAACCAGGTTTTGTGGAATAAGATCTCACTTCCAAAGAGATAAATTCTTATAAGAATGTCACAAAGGAGGATATTTCAACATTCAAGAAAGCATGATTTAGGATTTGGTTGATCATCCTAACAATAGGAAACACATTGGCTACAAGTGGGCGTTCAATATGAAGTTTAGAGAAAATAGATCATTCGATTGGTGCAAAGCTTGGTTGGTGGGAAAAAGATATTCATAGGTTGAGGTAATTGACTTCAGTGAGATCTTTTCTCCTATATATAAGTAGAGCTATATTAGAATGTTGATATCTATATTTGTGGCATATGATCTTGAAATATAGTAGATGGATGTTAATACAACAGTCTTGCATGGAAATTTAAAGGAAAAAATATAAATGGAACAACCTAAACTATTCAAGATGAAAGGTAAAGAGAAAATGGTTTGTAAATTGAAAATGCCACTTTATGGATTAAGTCATTACTCATGTATGTGGAACCAAAATTTTGACTCATATATGGTAGAATTAGGTTTTAGTAGAAGTGATACTGAAAATTGTTTGTATGCATCCATAAGGTTACGAAAGACTTAAATATTTACTTAGGAAACCCTTACTTGAGATAAAATTCATAGCAGATTTATTTTTGTAATTTTTCAGATTTAAAAAATAATTATTGATGAAGTTTATTTCTATAATTGTTTAGATTTTAAAAAATATATTTTTTTTTTTATTAATTTAAGAGCATATTTTGGAATGTTGAAAATTTTAGGAAAAAATGATATTTACTTGACATCAAGAAACAAATTAAAAAATACTTCATTTTCCCCTAATTTTTTTCTCTGAATAGCTAACTTCAATATCTAGTGCATGGAAAAAAATTTGAGATTTTGATGTATATTTTTCTCGCAATAACATTTTTAAAGTCAAACTTGTTTGAATTTGATAGTTTACATTTGACGTCAACTGTTGTCTATGTTTTTAATCATTTTCAAAAAACAAATTATACCCTTTTGTAAAGGATTCTCTCCTCTAGTGCACCATATATTTTTTTAATTTTTTTAATATTTTTTACTATATTTTTTTAATTTCTAAATAGCCTCTTTTTAAACTTTAACAACTTACTTGCATTATTTTAAAAATAAAATATATTAAAACTAATCAAAATATTAAAAAAAAATTACATATTTGGATTCACCACTCTGAGCTCTACAAAAGGGTATTTTTTATTTTTATTTTTTAAAATCATTCTAAGTGAAGAAATATTTAGTTGAAGTTGAAAGTTTCATAAAATTATGAAAAAAGTTGAGTTGGCTGCCAACTAGGATGCCATAGACAGTTTCGATAGAAAGGGTTTTGATCGAAACCCTTTCTACCGAAACCCCGCACACAAAATAAGCCACATTTCAATGCGACAAAGGAAAAAATTCAAATTTTATTGTTTCGAGCGAAAGGGTTTCGCTTGAAACTCTATGTGCCACATATAGGCCACATGGTTTTAGGCGGAACTGGTTTGACCGAAACTGTTTAGGTGGAAATAGTTTTGCTCATAACTATTTAGTTGAGTGAAAGTGTGACACAACTTTTTGCTTTTACCCTTAACTAATACTACTAATTAGTTAACCAAATTGATTGATCAAAGAAGTGGTTAATCAATCTTAGTTTACTAAGAGAGAGTGGTTGTTACGTTCGAGAGAATAATGCATGACATAATTAATTAATTAATTATTGGAGGAACATGCAAGATAAGATTGATTAATAAATAAAAGTGTATTTATTAATGAATAATGTTGAGATGAAGTAGGAGAATTAAATAATTAAAGCAATTACTTAATTTAGAAAGAAGTGAATGTGGAGAATTAAATAATTAATAAAAATTATTTAATCATATAATATCTTTGTCCATGGAGCTTGTGGAAAAGACCGTTAGTGAGGCAGGACCGAGTGATTTGAATTTGAACTCGCTTCCTGGTGATCATGGCGACTTCTAGTTTGGTTAGCCTACAAACTCGGTGTTTTTTGTGGATGTTGTTGGGAAGGACAGATCATGTGGCGTGGATGTGATCAAAGCTACAAACTCTGAGGGGCAGTGTGTGGTTGAGGCTTCCAAGGAAGTGTGTGCTAATTGTCTGTTGATGGAAGCGTTGGTTCAAGCTCCAAAGGCCCCTGCAGGTCATGTAGAAGAAGCTAGTGCTACCGTATGGGCCCCTACTGGTGAACCATCAATGGTTAAACCAAAAAATTCTCAAGTTGAGCATGTTCTGGTGGAAAGTCCTGACCGACGGGGTAGTCTTCTTTGCTCAGGAAAAGATGGGCTAACCTTTTTTCTTCAAAGCTTAAAGGTAAAGGTGTCACTTTCAAATTAGTTTCTTCTTCAAACGTGGAAGGTGGTTTTGCTCTGTCCATTCCAAACTCTATTGTGGATAAAAAAATATCTATAATGGAATTTTCTCTGGTGGGCAAGTTTTTGGGTCCTAGACCTAATATTAAGGAGGTCCACTCCTGGGTTTGTAAGAAGTGGGCTTTGAAGGGGCAAGTAGAGGTTGCGGCTATGGCTAAAGGATTTTTTTCCTTTGCCTTTTCCTGTGATGAAGATTTGATGTTAGTTTTTTCCAAAGGGTCATGGATCTTTGGTTGTCTTACCTTGGTGTTACTCCCTTGGGAATCTGGGATGGACCTATCAAAGTGCCTTTTTCATTTGGCTCTTGTTTGGGTGAAGCTGCCTAATCTTCCTTTGGAGTATTGAGATGAAGAGGTGTTTAAGGTGGTTGCAAACTCTTTTGGACACCTAGTTTCTATTGATGAGGCCACTCTTTCTAGAAGGCGTCTGGTTGCAACTAGGCTATGTGTCATGATTGACCAGGAGGTGGGTTGTTGGAAATAACAAATTGTCTTTAAGTCTTTTCCGTTTTGTGTGCTTCAAATGCAAAAAATCGAGCCATTGGTCTAAGGACTTCCCTGTTAAGGCAACTCCTCCTAAGGTTGTCTCTCAATCTAAGGTCTAGAAGGTCAGGGAGGCTAAGGGTCTTTTGTCCCTCCTAAGCACGGTGATTCTGGTGTTGGTAATGCTCTAGAGGTTGCAACCATTAATGAGGATCATATTGCTTCTCATCCCCAAGGGGTGAGGAGACCAAGAAGCCTGAGGATGAGGTTGTCAGACATTCTGAAGATATTGATGTAGATCATGTTTTAGATACTTTGTGCTCCCCTAAATGCATTATTCTGGAGCTGAATGCTACTCCTTCTCCCCTAGATCATGAGTCTGGTCTTATGGGTGGAGAGGGAGCTTTGGTGGTTGCTGATACAGGGAGTAAGGAAGATGAAGGATATATTTTGGAGCGAGGTAGAAAGAAGAAGGCTTCTTCTTCTCCTCCTCCTCAACCCCACAAAGGAGTTACCATGAGAAGGAAAAAAATGGGTTGTGGTTTTGAATAGAGAGGTCAGGGAAGGCCCTCCTTGCAAAAAATTAGGGAGAGGGATTATAAACAAGATATTGTGGAGCATGTTCAAAAGACCCTCTTTGATCTGTGCTCTAAGAGCATCCCCTCTTCATGCAAATGAAGATCATTTATTGGAACATTAGGGCGTTAAGTAATGTGCATAAGTAGGACCTCCTAAAGAACCTGATTCAGGACCATAAGCTAGATATTTTATTGATTCAAGAAACCAAAATGCATATTGATAAGTTGGAGGCTTTAAATAATTTCCTTTTCAAAGATTGTGGTTTTCATGGGGTAAGCTTCGAGGGGGCCTCAGGTGGTCTTTCCACCTTTTGGAATTCTAGGTTGATTAAGGTTTCTTGGTGGCGAACGACTTCAATCATGTGGATACGAGGTTTGTTCTTCTTTGGGATAATTCCCCCTGGGTTATTTCCAATGTCATGCTCCCAACTTGAAGAGGGATAGGAAGAGGTTGTGGGAGGAGCTTGGTTTTCTTTAGGCTAATTTTCTAGATCTCTCTTGGTTGGTAATGGGAGATTTCAATACTCCCCTATGTGATAATGAGAAATTTGGTGGTACTCAGTCCAATCCTGACAGTCACCTAGAGCTGAGAATGTTCATAGATGATAATGCTCTTATTGATGTGAAGATGATGAGTTCCAAGTTCACCTGGTCCAACAAGAGAGTTGGTGTTGAGAATATTCAAGTCAGATTGGATCAAGCTCTTGCTTTAGCCTCATGGTTTGTGGATTTTGCTTGCTCCCTCTCTTCGATTATGAGGTGTGGTTCAAATAATTTCCCCATCTCATTTGTGGCTAATAAGATCAGGGGTAAAAAACATTTTCCTTTCCATTTTGAAGTTATGTGGTTAAGGGATCCCAGGTTTATGGATTGTATTAAGAGTTGTGGCAAGTGCACATTGATGGGAGTGTGATGTTCAGAGTGGCTAAGAAATTGGCTTTTGTGAAGAGAAGTCTCAAGAAGTGGAATAGAGAGTCTTTCGGTCACATTTTTTATTCTAAGAAGACTCTTATTCAACGACTAGATCTTGTTCAAGATGAAATTCAATATAAGGGTTTGTTGGAAGAGCTTCAGTTGTAGGACTTTCTTTTGGCTCAGCTTCATGATATTGTTGCAAAGGAGGAAGACTTCTAGCAGTAGAGATCTCGTGCTATATGGCTCACATCTGGGGACTAGAATTCTAAGTTCTTTCATCTTACTGCCCTCAGGCATAAATCGTCGAACGTGATCTCCCCTTCATCATGGCTAATGGTTTGTTGTTGATTGATGAGGATGCTATTAGGAGAGCTGCTGCAAATTTTTTTGAGCATATGCTTAGAGATGACCTTGATTGGGACCAACAAAGTGTGGAGGCTTCTCTAGATGCCATCCCTTAGTTGGTCTCGAAGCGTCTTAATAGGGATATGACTACTATTCCTTCTTCTTTGGAGATTAAGGAGGTGGTCTTCTCTTTTGAGGGGAACAAGGCCCCTGGGCCTGATGGTTTTCCTTTTTTGTTTTTTCAATCATGTTGGGAGATTGTCGCGGAGGATGTGATCAATGCCACCAAGGAATTTTTTGGTTCCAGAAGATTACTTAGAGAATTGAATGCAACTTTCATTGTATTGATTCATAAAACTGTTGATGCTAATGGTTTTGGAGACTACCATCTGACCATCCTCTGCAATTCCATCTATAATATTTTCTCAAAGGTACTGGCCACTAGGCTTCAGAGGATTCTCCCGAACTGATTTCAAAGCACCAAAGTGGTTTTGTTAGGGGCCATCAGATAATAGATTCCATTATTATAGTTCATGAACTTTCCCATTCTCTTAACTCTAATAAGAAGCCGAGTTTTTTTTCTTTTGAAATTGGACCTTCTTAAGGCTTATGATAGGGTCATTTGGAAGTTCTTGCTAGCTGTTTTGGCTTGTTTTAGCTTTTGTCAAAAGTTTATGCAACTTGTTGAACAACTCATTTCAACTCCTTTTGATGTTTTGGTGAATGGCTCTCCTTTTTTCTAAAGTTCATGTGGCTTGAGGTAGGGAGACCCTATTTCTCTGCTGGTTTTTATTCTGATGGCGAAAGCCCTTAGTCAGAACATTCATAAGGCTTTATCTACAGGTTCCTTGAGGGATCTCTCCCCCTCCTCTAGATGTGAGCCTGTTACTCATCGACAATTTGTTGATGACACTATCTTGATGGGTGAACCTTCTGTTCATGAAATCAGGACTATTAAGAGCCTAATTGAGGCTTATGAGAAGGTGTATGGGAAATGTATTAATCTTCCCAAGAGTCAATTTATTTTCCTCAATACCCCCAAATTTCTCCAACTGAAGCTAGATAGGATCTTTTCTTGCAATAGGGGTGATCTCCCCTCGACCTATCTAGGGTTCCCCTTGTGTATTTCTAAGACTCTAGATTCCTTCTAGCTTGGGCTTTTGGATAAGTTTAGTAGAAAGCTGGCGGGATGGAAGGGTGTGCTTCTTAGCCAAGCGGGGAAGGTCCAATTCATCTCTTCTACTCTTTAGAATCTCCCCCTATATGCCATGAGTCTTTTTAGAATTCTTGTTAAATTTGAGGAGAAAATGGAACAAATTATGAAAAGATTTTTGTGGTTGGGTGTTGAAGCTAAAGCCAGAATTCCACTTGTGGCGTGAGACTTGGTTTGTAAGCCTAAGAAGTGGGGTGATCCAGGGATTAGAAATTTAAGAGCTTTTAACAAGGCTTTACTGTTAAAGAACATCTAGAGGCTCCTCAGTGGGGAAGTAGGCTGGGCTTCTTTGGTCAAAAATAAATATATGAATGGTTAAGGGAGATCTTGGAATATGCTTGCTTTTGATGACATCCCTATTGGGTCTTGTTTTTGGAGAAATATTATCCCCTGTAGGGACTTGATTGCTAATGGCGTCAGGTGGCTGCTGGGTGATGGTAAAAGAATTCTTTTTTGGGAAGACACTTGGTGCGATTTTGAGCCTTTGATCAATCGTCCTTGGGCCCCTCCTATTTTTCCATTATGTAAACACCTCTTTGGTGATTTGGTAGTTGACTATATTTAGAATGGGGCGTGGAAGGATTTTCAAGAATGGGACCCATCATTGAATGTCCTTCAGGAATTCCTGTGTAATGTCAGAGTTCCTCTCTGTTCGAGACTGGATCAGGTAGTTTGGGCCCCTTGTGCTAATGGTAAGTTTTCAATGGCTTATGCCTTTGTTAATTCATTGGAGAAGCCTAACTCTTTTCCATTTTGGGGGAATTTATGAAATAATATGTTGATCCCTAAGGTGAATGTTTTCTTCTAACTGCTTATGCAAAATAAAGTCTTAACTCAAGATAATCTTTACAAAAGGGGATTTGCAATTCTAAATATATGTGTCCTTTGTGAAGCTGATGTGGAGAGGGCCTTTCACCTTCTCCTTGGTTGTAGTTTTTCTTCTCTTCTTTGGAGTAATTTTCTTGGCCTTTGGAATTTGGACTGGCTCTTCCTGGACTCTTTGTAATTTTGTTGATCAATGGAAGTGTCCTTCGTCCTCCCCCATTCTTTGACAGTTGTGGGATCTTATGGCCCCACATATTGCTTAGGGTATCTAGAAAGAACATAACAATATAATTTTCTGCAATTCTAAGCTCAAGATAAATAGTCTCTTCAGTAAGATCCACTGTGAAATCTTGGAAAACTTTGCTCTTATTGGGTTTGATGCTCCACATTGTGCTCTATCCTCTTGTTTGGCTAGGTATGACTTTTTGCTGATGTCTAATTGGAAGATTCCCTTGATTCTATCTGAGCCTGCTAAGTCCAGTTTAAATGCTAGATTGAGTACTAAGTGGAAGCCCCCACCTTCAGGGTGGGTTAAAATTAATTTTGATGGGGCAACCAAGGGTAACCTTGGTCCTGTTGGTTATTGGGGGGTGTTAAGGAATGAGGATGGGAAGCTCTTGGGCGTGGTGGCACTCCCATTGGGAAATTGGACAAATCATTGTGCTGAGGTTAAGGTTACATTTATAAGTATTAAATTTTCCTTGGATAAGGGCTACTCTAAACTATGGGTGGAAGGAGACTCTTTAAACATCATCAACTATCAGCGTGGAATCCAAAAGCCTAGATGGAGTGTCGATCAATTGATTAAGAATGCTATTATATTGTTGACATCTTGTGAGGAAACTCATGTTTCTCACATATATTGAGAGGGCAATTCATTGGTAGATTTTTTTGCTAATGAAGCTATCAGAATTAATGAGTATAGGGCATGGGAGAAGTACTCCCTTCTTCCCAAGGTTGCTAATATTTTAATGTGAAATGATGGATTTAGCTAAGTTTATGTGGTGGCTTTATTTAACTATCAATACTGGCATTATACTCGCACGCTTTGTGGGTATCACTTGGCTTGTTGGATCTTAGTTGAAGGCTTCTTTCCAGGGTTTTCTACTACTATTTTTTGTGAATATGGGGGGTGATCAAAGTAGAATTGAGCCCCATTCTTGTGCTAGTCTGAGGAAGAAGAAGAAAATTTGGAGGATCCTCGAACATGGTGATTTTACACCTTTACTAGAAAGGCTTCATGGACATGACCCCAACACTTCGGCAGAATTTGTTTCATATTGGCACAATCGTAAGCTCCATATCAAGGGAATAGAATTTGAAATCAGTGAGGAACTTATAGCTGTTGTGACTGGGATGCCTATGGTTGACCATAAATTCTTCAAAGATAAGAAGAGTAATGAGGAGGCAATGTCTCAATTCTTTAAGGATGATGAACAAAAAAAACTCATCAAGATGTAGTCTTGGGGCTACGAGCGGAAATCTCTCAAGAAAATCTAGGCAGATATTGCAAAAATTATCATGCAGTATGCGACTCTGGAAGGCAGGTTCACTATAATCCTTGGCCACCATTTTACTCTTTTAAATCATTTTAGGCATGGGTTGTTTATTTCTTTTCCTTTCTTTCTCTTATCCTCGATGGAGGTCTCTATGTATGCGTATTTGAAAACAATGAGGGCACCGATCCTACACGAGGGATTCATCTTGTTGATTATGGAGCATGTGAAAGCCCTAATTCCTGCCACCTTAATTAAGGGTAAGGAAAAGACTTTAAGTGATGACTCTTGCTCATCTAGTTTGGATACTAGCATGGTGGAGGAGGAGGGGTGGAATGAAGGAGAGGATGGGTCTCCCTCCCCTACAACTGCCCCTCATAAGAAGATAAAGAAGGGAAACCCTAAAGGAAATCGGGCAACCAAGTGGCTTATTCTTTAGGAGTCAGTGTCCCAGTCTACTGGCAACGACACAGAGGTGGGTTCTAGGGATTCCAGGTCCAAGGAAAATGCTTTGAATATTGGTCAGGTTAATGTTGAGGAAGGCAGTAAGGAGAAGGGTTTACAGGAGAATGTTGTGTTCATGGAGACCAAGGAGAAGCCTAGAAGGGCTTTTAAGTGCATTGCCAAGATGAGGAACCAAACCACAAAAGATGTTTGAAAGGATTCCATGGAGCATTGCAAAGAGGAGGCTCTTGAGGAGAAGACAATGGAAATTGATGACTCCCCAGTTCGAAACACACCAAGTGTGGAACCTATTGGTGAGAAACTTGTGTAGGAGGAGGAGGGTGATAAGAAAAAGCGGGGGAAGCTAGAACCTCTTAAGGTTAACTCCCTATTAGAGGACTTCTCCTATCTTAATGATGACTCCACATTAATGTTTGAAATCCTTTACATGGTGAGGGTGGGGGTCACTAGTACTTTCAAATTGGCAAACTGGACTCTACAAAAATTCAACTGGGTTAACATCAAAATCAGGGGATTGAAAGAGAATGTGTAGAATATTCCAAAAGGCTTTGCCTCAGATATTCTCACTGTTAGAATCATTGATCTTGAGTGTTCATTATTTGATTTCAAGTCCTTATGTGAACAACACCAAGCTGATTTAGAGGATGTTGGATACCAACACAGACATGAAGAAATTGCTCCATGCCTATCATATTTCTATTAAGAATAGTGTGGATTCATTGGAGGTCCTATTCTGCAAGATCAATGATCTTAGAGAAGACCAACTGTATTTTTCTGAGCTAATGGAGAAGGATCAAGTTCTTAAAGGTAAGGGGAAAAAAGTTGGTAAGGATGATGTTAAAGGCCCTGCTGCTGGAGGGATGGGTAACTGGAGGAAGTCCTTTGAGGACAAGAAAAAAGAACTGTTGGAAATGATTGGCCTTCATAGGAATCAGGAACTTGAGGTGGCCAACACCTTAAGAAACATGAAATAGTGTCTAGTTTTGTGTCTTTCTTTGTTTGTTTCTTTGTTGTTGGGTTTCGGTTTCTTTCCTATTTTTTTGTTGCTTTTTTGTTGATGGTTGTTGTTGATAGTTTATTGTTACATCTTTAGAGTAGCATTTTGTATCTACAGTTGTAAAGGGTTTCAGGTCCCTTCAAAACCTGTTTGTCCCATATAATCAAAACAATTATTTAATCTAGAAGTGGGAAAGTAATTTAATTAAATAAATAACAATTATTTAATTTAAGAAGAGTGTTGAATGTTCAATTAAACAGTTAATGATAATTATTTTATTAAAATAAAAGAATAAGTGAAGTTAGAGACATAATTAAATAAATAAGGTTTATTTAATTAATCAAGAAGATTAATGTTAATTAGGAAATTATTAAATAAATAAGATTTATTTAATTAGTTAGAAAGGGTGAATTAGAATGAATTAGTTAAATAATGTAAAATCACTTAATTAATAGTAGAAAATGATATTTGATAATAATTAAATAATAAATTATTATTTAATCTTTAGGGAAACAGAGTAAAAATTAGTAAAAAGGTGTTGCTCATAGACTAGGACAATTTCAGGTATCTACATTTTTCCCCTCTTTAATACATTGCGTTTTTATAGTGTTGTGTCAAAGAAAATACAAAAAATTATGCTCAGGAGTTGTCTCGGTATGCCCCGGTGATAGTAGGATAGGATGAATGTAATCCGCAAATCAAGACAAAAGTCATTATAGAAGTAATGAATCAAAGCAATCAACCTGGACAAATATTGCAATTCAATACAACAATGTAATTCCCAAATTATTCAATAAAGAACAAGCAACATGAATTCAAATGAATAAAGCATTTACCTCACCCATGATGTCTTGAATTACCTCCATTGTCCCTTTTCACTATGCTATACTCTCAAAATTTGATGCACTTCTTTTTCCAAAAGCTCAAGTGTGTGTGAAGATCGTAAAGACACAAAAGCTCCAAAGTTCATGGTTAGTCATCAATGTGAGCTGAGGGCTACTTTTATATAAATGGTTGATTTGAATGAATGATCTGGATTAAGAGTGGCTAGATCAAGATCAATGGATGAGAATGGTTGACAGTAATTCATTTCCCAATTAACTAACTGCAATTGACTACATGAATCTAGTTAACTGATTACATGAAGAATTGATTGAAGTGTTAACTAATACTAATAATTACTTAACCAAATTGATTGATCAGAGAAGTAGATAATCAATTTCAGTTGACTGAGAGAGAGTGGTGTTCGAGAGAATAATACATGACATAATTAATTAATTAACGGAGGAACGTGCAAGATAAGATTGGTTAATAAATAAAAGTTTATTTAATAATGGATAATGTTGAGATGAAATAGGAGAATTAAATAATTAAAGTAATTACTTAATTTAGCAAGAAGTGAATGTGGATCATTAAATAATTAATATCAATTATTTGATCTAGAAGTGTGAAAGTGATTTAATTAAATAATTAATAACAATTATTTAATTTAAGAAGAGTGTTGAATGTTTAATTAAATGATTAATGATAATTATTTAATTAAAATAGAAGAATAAGTGAAGTTGGTGACATAATTAAATAAATAAGTTTTATTTACTTAATCAGGAAGATTAATGTTAATTAGAAAATTATTAAATAAATAAGATTTATTTAATTAGTTAGAAAGGGTGATTTAGAATGAATTAATTAAATAATGTAAAATCACTTAATTAATAGTAGAAAATGATATTTGATAATAATTAAATAATAAAGTATTATTTAATCATTAGGGAAAAAGAGTGAAAAATAGTAAAAAGGTGTTGCTATTAGACTAGGATAATTTCGGGTATCTACATATATAGTTGACTATTTTTGGTGCACATAATCTTAAGATTCTTTAATTATAGTCTACTAGTCATTTACAATAGGCATTTAAAACACCAAAAAAGATGGCCCTACCTGATGAAATAGGATATTTCACAAAGAATCTATAGAAACATCTACAAAACCACAACTACGATTGTATAATCGAATCCTTTAATGAATTGAGATAAAAGATCTACAAATTTGTATGAATATATTGCTCAAAGATAAGAATACCATAAGGGTGTTGCCACAATAATGGGTTACACTTTCTGGGGCATCCTGATTTTTGTTGAAATCACATATTTTTAGAAAATATAATGATTTAAGCCTTAAAAAGGTTCCAATTAAAGGATTTTAACTAAAGAGGGTTTGGTCAAGCCCCCTTAGATCAAACCCCCTTGGATAGAACTTTTCTAGTTTTAAACCATACCTATAATGGAGTCTCCTCTACACCTATCAAAATGCTTATAAAAAACCACTTTTGATTTACCTTTTGGGGGATCAAATGAATTCATTTAAAATTTATGTTTTGTAAGTATGTAGTCCTTATTATAAGCTTCCCAAAAAGTATAATTTTAAATATATTTAATTTGATTATTATATTTATTTTTTATTTCTTATGAATGTAGGCTTTTCCTCAAAAATCAAGCTCTCTATTCTACACGTGGAAAAATAGTAGATTACCAATAAATAAATTGAAAAATATCTATGCTCTTAGTATTTATGTCCTTGATCCAAAAAAAAAATTGATACATACAAAAAAAATTGTGTTATACAGTAAACCTAGGATTTGCATTAGTTTGCATTGTATTGCATTACTTTGCATCTTTTTTAGGGTTGTTAAAGTTGCATTATTTTGCATCTCATTGAGGGTTTTAGGATTGCATTTTGCATCCTTTAAAATATGAAAAACTCAAAAATTTGCATGCATATTACATTAATTTTGCATAGTACTTGCATACTAGTGTATGTTCAATCAATCATATTAAAAAATTGAGTCAAAATTGCATTTCAAAAAGTGTAATATTGTTCAACATTTTCATTTAAATGTTAAAATTTGGAAAAATCGGTCACTGAAATTACAATTTACAGTCTGAAACAGGAAACCCTAGCTATAAGCTTTAAGCTCATTTTTTTTTGCAACCCCTGTGCTAAGATCCATTCACCCTAGGGAGAATCTGTCTTTGTACAGGTGTTGTTTCAAAATTTTGGGCATTTATTTGTCTATGTTTTCTTCATTTCGATCTGCTATTTAATCTAGGTTTTAGTTTCATAAATTAGAAAAATCTGTCATCTTTTGCATTAGGTTCAATTGGTCAAATTGAGTGCATTGTTTGAAAATCAAAATTGGAATTAAAAAACATCATTTTCAGGCTTTTGCATAGCATAATTAGTAAATTATCTTGTTTAAAATCTAAAAAAATCTCTCTTTTTACATAATTGCATTGCACTTCATATTCTAGGGTGTTTGATTGCATTTATCTAGTGCCTCTTCTCCATTTTGGGTGCACTTAGGTTTGGTGAAACTTGTATGAGCTTCACAACCTGGTATCCTATTACCAATATTGTAGTGAGACATAGTTCGAGATTCATGCCATTGCATGCTACCACACTCATAGTGGATCTTGAGTTTTCCAACTCTTTCACTCATAGTGTTGGCACTAGTCAACCCACTATGGACCATAGCTTTGATACCTCATTTCCCATGACCACCCTACCCACAACCAATGTGATTGATGTTGACACAATGGTTGCTAATGTCCCTCAAGAATAACTAAAACAAATGGATGAAGATTTAGAGAAATTGCAAAACTTTGTGAGTTATGAATACATTGTTGGTACTACAATTCCTATCATAGATAACATGAGGAAAATTCTTGATAATGAACAAGGAATAGAGATAGTGTGTAGCCTGGCTCATATTATTGATAGAAATGTCCCTATAATGACTAGTTGTGCTCAAACTTTGTGGTTCACTCAAATTCAAGGTGTAAATCCAATTCCTCCTTCCACAACTATGACCTTTATTCCCACATACACTAATCCAACTATTACAACTAAACAACCTACTTGCAATGTCAATAACAGCTTAGGTATTACCACTAGGAATCCATTTAGCTTTGTGCATTCAAATCTCATATCTCCTAATCCATCTCCCCTCAAAAACTTATAATTCACTTGCCCTCCAAATACATATACACCTCCACCTTATTCATCTCCATCTCACAACAAAAACAATGATCCTGTCCTTAACCAACTCCTACAAAATGTTTCATCCCTCCAACAACAAATTGCTACATTGAACCAAAGTCAAAATGGAAAAATATGTTAAAAGAAACCCTTTATCCTTGGAGATATTGAGAGTGCAAATGCCACAAGGCATAGAGATTCCTAGATTTGAGAAATATGGTGGAAAAGGAGACCCTAGTAACCATGTCTCGGCATACACAACTTTATGTAGTGACTTCATTTTTGAGGATAAACTCTTGGCTAAACTTTTCCCTAGATCCTTGAAAGACACCACCTTGGAGTGGTTTTGTTCTTTACTGAATAACTCAATTAGTTCACTCAATGAACTTGTTGATGCCTTTCTTAACCATTTCCAAGTGCACATGGGTCTCAATATGACCTTGGCTGATTTAATGTAATGTAAACAAAACAAAGATGAAATGGTCACTTATTTCATAGCATGATACCAATTTATTTACTCACAAATAAACATTAAGATTCCTGATGCTAACTGTCAAATAATGTTCATTGTGAATTTTCATACCAATATTCAAGTTAAACTTGAGATGTTAAAGTTTCCATCCTTTACAGACTTGTCCATGGCCCTTCATGATTATTAGAATTTCGTTAGTCATTGTGAAGCAAAAACTCCTTCTAACCCTCCTAAGAAATCCGAAGCCGTGCCCCATAACAATTTCCAACCTTTCAAGAAAAAAAATAAAGGCTTTTTACAATTAAATACACCTCAAAGAAGTCAACATGTTAACTCCCAAGTGGCTGCTATAAAAACGACAAATCCATATCTGTTTAAGGAAAGAAGTAGACAATTTACCCCTTTACCTGATACCCTTCACTCCATCATGTTGCAACTTATAAGCAAGAATTTGGCTACCTTACCTCCTGTTAGAACCATTGCCACAACTAATCCCTTACCTCCATACTTCAACTCAAATGCCTTTTGCCATTATCATCGACAAAATGGACACGATACAAAACAATGTAAGTATCTTAAACATATTGTGCAAGACCTCGTTGATTCTAATCACATCTAGATTGGTGGTGTTAATGATCAAGGAAAATTTTTTGTTGCCCCATCCAACCAAAATTTTCAAATATTTACCAACCCCATGCCAAATCATAATATCTCTTTTGTGAAAGCTAATGATGCTAAGAATGAAGTGATGAATGTTAAGAAACTTGAAGAAACAAATAATGACAATATAAATGAAAATGAAGGAGACTTAGAATGTGTGGTCAACTTCATTGATGTTTAACCTCGTAAGGGCCAAACCAAAATGCTCCTTGGCATTGCTTTCTCACATAATGACATAATTAGACGTGCACTCAATGGTCCTCTTTACATCGCTGGAAGAATCAATGACAAGCCTACTAATGGGATATTAAATGATCTCGTGTGTGTAGATAATGTGATCATCGAGGAATTCTTATTTATGCATGAAATTTATCAAGATTCTTATGAACTATTGAAAGCATGGATCAAAACACATAATGGTTTTTCTTTACCTACTATAGGTTTGATCACTCTTCCTTTACAAGTTGAACCAAAAAAATTGAATGTCTCATTCTTCACCATCCCGTCGCTGGACCAATTTCGTGTGAAGCTTGGTTAACCATAGCTACACTCCATGGATGTTGTCCTGTCAATAGTGCATAAATTCTTAAAGTTTCCATTTGGAAATAAAATCTTTGTTGTGCACCATAGTGGCTTTAATCATGTTTCTTCCCATGGAAATTTCTCATTGGATTTCTTTTGGCCTAAACCTATAGAACCTATTAAGCCTCGTGAAGAGTTATTTTTCAAATCTTATCAAAAGTTCAAGGCAAAGCACATAGTAAAATCATCCCTTAGAAACATGCCTCAACCCATGATCGAGCCTCCTATCATTGATGAAACCATGATTGAACCAAAATCCCTTCCAAGTAACCAAGACCAATCTATGACAAATCCTTCACCTATCTCCTATAGAAAATCAAGAGATAACCAAATAAGTTGTATTGTCCCTCCTAGGATTAAACAAATTTATAAAGTTAAAGATAAATTGGTTGAAAAAATTTCCATGGTTCCTTCCATTCCTCCCTTGCGAGAAGAAAAGAAACCAATGGTTGATAAACCTGCTCCTACACAATCGCAACTTTAAAATCGTACAAAGAGAAACAAACTGCTAAAGGGTGTAGGCGTAGATGTCGTGCTATTGCTTGTAGACTAAAAGAAGAGAATAAAATAAAAAATCAAGATCAAACACCAATTGAAACAAAGCATGATGATTCTCCACCTTCGCCATAAAAACAACAAGAAACTTCAATGGAAATTGTCATTAGGTCTCCTGTTGTGATTAATTTGGATGATGATGATGATGATGAGATTGGTAAAATTGATGAGGAAGTGCATAATGAGCTAAATTTATTGTTTTCCTCTTCCATGAGTTTAGATGATAATAATCATGATGGTCATCCTTTAAAGAGTGACTCACCATGTGTTGGACCTGGTGATGCTCTTAGTACAACACTTGTCATTGTCCCTTTGGCTATTTTTCCACCTTCTACATATGATAAACAAGATTATGATGTGGATGACCTGTTATAGATTGACTCACATGTGCCATACTAGTCTTCTCTTTGTGTGCTTTGTGATTGCATGTGCATATTGTGATCTCTCGTATTGTGTTTCCTGGTGTGTCTTTATATGTTTGTGAGCCTACTTTGGATGACCCTTGTCACTTTATTAGTGCAAGGATACAAAGGAAGTGAATCTGTTGTGACATTATTCTATTTGTATCTACATTCTGCTATCTATTGTAACCTTTATCTTTTGTCTTGTGTTTTCCTTTTGGGGATGACACAAGGCATCAAGATATTTAGGTCTCTCCATGTTGACCCAAAAAGTTTCTCCTTTTCTCTCTCTCTCTCTCAATGTGTCATTCTTCCTTTGTGATCTCTATTCCATGAGTTACTTTAGGAATGATGACGGTTTCGAGCTCGATTATATTGTTGCAGCAACAACAAACGTTGACTCGAAATCCATGGATCCCTTGTGTTATCTTAGGATTTCATATGGGGGGAAATCCTCCTTTCATGATGTATCTATACTCAGAAACATATGTTTTACATAGGGCTTTCCAAATAAAGCTCTCATGTATTGGCATATATTATGTTCTACTTTAAAGTAATTGTTCACAACATGGTATTTAGCAATTTCTTTAAAGTGGGGGCATACACATCCCTACTCATTATTTGCTTCAAAGTGTGGCCTTCTTACTTCACATGATGTGTCTTCTTGGTGGTGTCATTGAGTTTTATGTCCTTCAATATTGCAACATTTTTGAGCATATGAGACTCCTCTTAGTGGTAATGCTACAAATTACATGCCCTAAGTTGTGAATCTTTTATCCTCGACTAGTCCTCTCTTAGAGACATTAAACACAATGTTTCCTAAGGTGAGACCTTTCATGAACTAAGAAAAACACCTTTGAATATCCTATTGCATGTATCAAGGCCAACAAGCATAACACAACTTGCTTGCCAGTGGAGCCTTTATGTTTTTCAAGGCCACCAAGCATAACATAATTTGCTTTCCAGTGGAGCCTTTCTCATGAGTGCCTAGAATAACCTAGCTTGCTAGCCTTATGACCATTTATGTGGTTCCTTATCAAACTTATTAGGAGGTATAACATTGGTATGGTTAGTACAATGGGAGCCTAGACTTGGCATGAATTTCCCATTAGCCACTTTTTGGGGCTCACTTAATGAACAACGGATTTCACTAGTCCATGTGTGTGCATTTTTTTTGCATAGTGGACAATGAGTTTCCACTTGTAGACATTTTTGGACAAACAACTAAGGCTTGATCCACCCCTCACCTCTCTCTCTCCTTCTCTAATTTTGGCATTGTATGATTGTGTATCTTGTCTTGTTGCTGCATATTTAACATAGGTATGTGACTCTTTATGCCTTTGTTGGTTTTCTGTGAGACCTTAGATCTTGGGGGCTTGATCATCCTCGTTGACCTTTGTTGTCTTATCTTTTCAACATTTGTACAATTAGACCTCTCTTGACACTTTTTTGACTACTTTAGTGTGAGTTTGAGTGTAGGGCTCACCCTCTCAATAAAGTGGGGGCTAAATGTAGTGTCAAAAAATGTACTACTTTACATTTTCATACTATGTTTGGGTCCCTTAATAAATTGGACTTAATTAATCCTCTAATTGGCCCTATTTTTCATCCACAAGCCTAATTAATTGCAATTTCTGAGAGGGGAATTGTGATTTAATCAATGCAATAATCATTTTTAATAGCCCAAAATGAATAGGTCCTGGAAATTTAGGTCAAGACCTGTTTGCCCTTGGGCGAATGGGTCCACTTTAGTTGCTAACATAAAATTTTATATATTTTTTTGGCAGCCTTTTTATGATCCCAAATTCAAATTTAAATGTTGGCTTGTAATGTTTAATTCTTAGGAAATTAATAAATTGTCTATAAAAGCAAGGTCTTTTTATCATTTCAAAATCCTAGCACAAGAAAGAGATTATTCCTTTAAAGCTAAGATTATTTTCAAAGGTGTTTAAGAGTATATTTCTCAAGTATTTTTTGCAGCATTCAAAATCTCAAGCATCATTTCAAAGTTATCAAGCATCTTGCATGTTTTTGGAGCTAACATTGTGATGTAGGTTTCAAGTTTCAAGTGAAATTTCAAGCATCAAGATCAACATCCAATCAAACCGTTTTGTGCAAGATCAAGGCCTTGGAGAGATCTACTAAGTTTTAGTCCTTCAAGGGTTTCAAATCAAGGGTTTGGTGAGTTGCAACATAGCACTTGT